>JAHLJT010009436.1:250981672-251030006 GCA_031308135.1 Acheta domesticus | reverse complement strand
TCCGATCCCTTGCGCAAAGGTCAGAGCGCTCGCTTTTCGCGCCTGGAACCGGCGTTCGAACCCCGGTCCATCCAAGTCCAATTTGAGGTGAACAGAGCGGGTTCCTGAAGGGATTTCTCGGTGTCCTGTTTCCTAAGCCTTCTATTTCATCAGCGCTCCATCATCAGCCATAACGTAACTCATAATCCATCTCCAAATCCATCAAAATAATTCATCCACTACAGGTATGGCTGTAAAGCTACGAACTGGTACTAATTTTAAACTTGAATAACTTCTTCGGGGACCCGTGGCGCAATCAGACGGCTTGCTTTTCCCTTCTCGGTACCAAGTTGAAATCTCGCTATTCATGTTGAGTCTGTGGATTAACTGGTTTTGCGGGAGTTTTCTGGGGGTCGTCGCGAGGCTGTTACTTTACCATTGCGCTAATATCATTAAAATCATATCAACATCATTACCCCCCCCCGTACACGAAAAACATTTATTCCAGGTATGCCTGAGAAGCGCATGTGCTTTAATGTATGTCCAACATTTTTCTTTTCATGGGAGGGATGAAATTGAAGAGTACATTAATTTTTTTAATGGTTTCAATACATTTTTTAGAATTTTACTAATTCATTTACTTTAATTGTTTCTTTACTTTTCTTTTGAGTGTTAGTCACCATTTCACCGTATTTCCTATTGCACTGAGGTTCAGACAACTTGTGGGACAATCATGCACAGCGGGTATTTGTTACTGATAGACAGAACGACATCTGATCAACTGCGTTTAAGTTATTATCAGTAGTAATGTTTTATATAAATCACAAAGATTATTAAGAAATTGTATTTATAAGCACAAACATGCATCCATGCCCAAGGAGTAATCCCATAAGGCCCGTCGAAAATAATTTTGAGGCATTATACAGAAGTGTTTTTTCCATTGTGATACAACTTCATTGACACTAATTTCGAGAAATTGAGCTCTAAAGTTCAATGATTATAAAACATCGGGGATGAAGTTGGACAAAATTTTTTTTCTCTTATAAGATATTTACTTGTTTGTCTGAAGATCATATGAATAAGCATACAATAAGCTTCGCGGAATATTGGAGGTCTGATGAAGTTATACCACCATAAATGTGAGGTTGGACTGCCAAATCGGTAGATGTTCTAAGAAAAGTTGGCAATGAAGGCAATATCGATTTATTAAAACAGATTAAATATAAATTTAATGTTACTTTTGAGGCACATGTGGTTTGATTCATCTTCTTGAAATCGCCCTATTCCTACCTGCAAAACAACCAAATAAGCGTGATTAGCGCTTGAAATGAATGGAAACAAATCAAGCCTATCATTTTTCTTCGCATTCGCCGCCCGTGACCACTACTTCCAGGTACCTTTTCCTTCCGTCGATAAGAGTCGCACCTCTTTGGAGAATATGAGTATTGCTAGCTATCCTTTCTAGCGGCGAGACAATTCAAAACGTTGCACGGGCCTCATAGACCACCTTCCTGCACTCGTGCAACGACTTTCGTTCAGTACTTTACGGGACATAAAAAATATTAGTGCCAAATATACAAATGATTTATTTGACTGGAGCATTCAAAAGCATTTTGTAAAGTATGTAATGAAGGAAAGTTGTCAGATGTGTGAAGTATACTAAATACAATGAAAATAATATTTCAACCTATTTAATTTTTTGTAAATTTGCATACACACCACTAAATACAGTAATAAATTATTTAAAAATATATCTCATTATTGAAAATAATATCCATCTCTTTTTCTGGGACACTCTTTTCATCAAAATTATAACAGAACCAAAGTCTTGATTTAAGGTTTACTTGAACATAATGATAAGAGTTTGACAAATCTAATCCAGTTTGACAAATCTAATCCAGCTGCAGGCACCATTTTGTTTATTTTTCTTCCTTCTTATTACAGACTTTGAAAGGTCTTTTAACACGTAGACCATTAAGTTTAATATCTGTAAAACATGTGCGATATAATTATATTATTTTTTTGTGATTAATACCAAGCTCTTTATCATTATATCACTGCAGATGCTATAAATATCTCGAAAATCACTCGTCACGAAACTTGTAGAAAACCATGTAGTGGTACCACTGGAGTTGTACCACTATCAAAATAAGTAGATTGCATTCTTCTGTGATTGAATTGTATTGTGATGAGCTATGTAGTCAACAGAAAGAATTTTGAGTTCTATCACTTACAGAATAAATTTATAATACTTCCGCGGACCAAAATGGTGTTAACTCAGTTTCTCAGAAAATTGTAGTTGTATCACTAAAATTGTAGTTGTATCAACTCAGTTTCTCAAAAAATTGTAGTTGCATCACTATTAAAATAACACCTCCATATAACGTAAATTGATGACGTTTCGATCCCTTTTATAATCTTATTTATGGTACAAAAAAGACTGAACAACAACTGAAAAGACTGAACGGTGAAGACTTCAACAAATTACATTTTGTTATTTTGTATTTAAATAATACTACAAATACTTAAGGATTCAACTTTTTTATATGGATAACATCCTAATAATTATCTAAACAGCGGTACCAATTTCAGTATCAGTAAGTCTGTAAATAAACAGGTAATTCATATAAATGTGTCAATGAAAGAAACAGGCGTTTATCTGTCATAAATTAATTCCGGTGCGTCTGGAAGGGAGGCTCTGCATTACCAGTCCTGCCTGCCTCTCCCCGCCCTTCTTCCTTTCGACTTCACGTTTCAAATAATGTTGCTAATCTCGCGCTTTGATTTTTTTTTAAATTTTGGACCTCAAGAAAATTTGCGTAGATAATCTCCTCCCCCATACGTCATACACAGTTTTTACTGCTTTTTTGGGACCAAATAAATATCAAAATATCAAAAATATCCGGTATGCGGAGGTGGCATTCCCCCCCCCCCCCAGACCGCCCGCCGCGCCCCGCCCACAAACCACCCGCACGCCTTCTCACGCGCAAATAAATCGTCCCCACGCGACAAGCAAACAGCGGCGAGGTGCTGCGAGCTAAAGAGCACCAACACGTGTTTTTAGAGGCCGGATGAAAAGTGAACGGAGAAAACAACATCAAAGGGATGTTATCCACAAACAGTTTGTTGTTCGATCGAGTTCTTGGGTAGTGAAATACACGCTAGCGAGTATATATCTGCAGCTAAATTTTAAAACGAACTGAATTAATCATTCTGCGTGTTTATTATTTTCGTACTTCCCGACTCGTCTTCAAATTAAGTGCCGCGGGGCCCGCCGGTTTGCAGGAAGAGCAATATCTCATTTCCATGAAAAGCTGCAGCGGTGGCCGCACAAAGGGGTGCTGCGGAAAGCAATGATCTCCCAGCAAGTCAAAAGCGCGCAAGATGTGCTCCGAAGGCGCCGACTAAAGCGGTATTCAAAGTAGCGGCGAAGCCTGCAAACTTTCAGTAATGTTATTCACAAGGGTTGCGTTCAGAGAAATGCCTACAAAGGTGACATGAAGATAAGTGGTGCTTCAAAGTAAAGAGTTTTTTTTGTTGTTGTAAAAATTCGAAGATATTGATCAAATACGAGTACTAATAAATGGCATTAGAAAAAAATACCTGGCTCGCTATTAACAGAAATAATATTAATAACTGTAAAAGTTTGTTTTTCTAATTGTTTCTTTTTTGATTTACCTTTCCTCAAAATTAAATATATCTGTATATATCTCAAAAAGTAGGATCTTCACACTCATCAAGTAATTGCAAATGATAAGGGAAAATAGTGACATGAAGTGTCACAAAATGCATTTCATACTTTCCGATTTGTTTCCTGCGACCAGTTTTACCTGAATGACGTTCAGACAGGGATCATTCAACAATAATTCAAAAATTAGCTTGTGCCTTCTTCTGACCTTACCTTTGTTGGCAGACACGATCTTTCACAGCCAAGACTATGTGTACCAATGTGCACATACTGTTAACGATTACCATATAAAGTCCTTTTGCGCCTACGAATACCACATCCAATTCAAACTATAGACTGTTCGAAGCATATTCTGAGATTTTGTCATGATGCATAACATTCATGACGCATTAATTATATTATTAATTTTTAGTTATTAGACAAAGATTTTTCGGAAAATTTGAAAAGGCTTCAGATTTTTTCGCATTCTTGTGACGAAGACGGATGTGAAGACACGCACACTATTAGCTGTCCCTAAAAGAGCTGCTACAAAAGATTTACGAAGTTGAATTCGTTTTGGAACAAAATTCATGAAAATCAAATGTAATGTGACGAATTTAAGCGTCGCGTTAACTGTCTGTATTGAGATAAAAAAGTGAGGATCATTTTCGAAGTGATGGAGTACATGACAAGTGTGTGCGCAAAAGGAAACCAATGGACGAATTAGCAAGTTCTGAGGCACTTATAATTAGGAAGCGGATTTCTATAATTTTGTACATTTTCGTCTGTTGTTTCAGAACATAGCTAAATGAAATTTCTTGACATTTGGTTAGAATTGAATGCTACCCAGATTAATATATTAGTGCATATTTGGTCGATTTTTCCTGTTGGTGCATATTCGTGTAATTATAGGTACACATTTTGCATATTTAGTTTAAATAGTCTTATCTCTAAAACGCTTCATCTTTTAATAAAATCTATTTATTTGTAAGAGATCATTAATTAGAAAGAACTTGTCAATTTTTTTCATTTCTATAGTTGATAAAATACTTGGGCAAATGTAGGATAATTCTTGATATCATATTTTTAAATCGGACAGAAAAACTTAAACGAGACTACAATGTACTAGTAAGTTAAAACAAGACTTAAACGAGACTACAATGTACTAGTAAGGTCATATTTACTTCAATTATTTCTCCCGCGAAGTAAGCTAGATTATATTATGTTTGCACAAAAATATATTTTCAATCCAAGCATGCCCATTCTGAATTTTAGCAAGAAAGATTTCTACAGAAAATGAAATATTGTTAATTTTAATTGCATATTTCAGAATTCTTTAGGTTGTGAATGCATATATTTAAAATCATATTTCAAGATTTTTTAGAGCATAAAATCCTCTCCTTACTTATAATGTTCATATCATTAAATAAATTAGATATTTTTCAATTAAAATTATATGGCTGAAAATGACGCATCTATCCAGCCATCATGACTTATGAACTGAGTCGTAGGGTCGTAACATGACCGCGAGAGTTAATGGCTAATTTTCCTTGGCGATGCTCAGGTCATTTAACTAGCTCTTCCAACTGACCGAGCAAATTCTCTGCTCTCCTTTTACCGTCTAGCAGAGAAAGAAGATAGCACTCGGGCGACGAAACAGGCGATTCGAAGTTTGGTCAGAGTCTTCTTTTAAACTTGAGGATCTGTTACACGCAGAAAATCTACAACATGGTTCAACAGGATTTACTTCGCCTCACAAAGTAGGCATAAGGGGGATTTTTAAATCGCCTCGGAAGGAAAGCGTTTGCGCACGAGCGCCTTCGCGAACTGGAAGTGGAGACCTGGGAGAGACGGATTTTCGACTTCGGATAAACAACTGCGTTGACCCCGACAACCACTGTCGAGGAGTCTGAGCATGATTACTATATACTGCGTTTTTTCTAACTTTGCCTCTCGCGGCCCGTCTACACGGTGGAATATGTCACGATATTTCGAGACGTTCTCAAACGTGCCACCAGATATCGCATGATCCCGATCATATCAAGAAATGCATGAGATCACGCGACTTCTAGCGACATGACGGAGAAAGACGCAAAATGCCGTGTGATATTCCATCGTGGCCATAGGACCTTGGGAGGCAGAGTTAGAAAAATCGCAGTATAATTCAGGGGGATCCCACTTGCACGACCTCAAGGGCTACAACTAAAATCTTTAATAGAGTGCGGGACATATTTTCATTACTCGAGCACGATCCACATCTGACACCCCCGTGTTGTTGATTTCAGCACGTTGCCCGGCTTCTCTGAAACGGGGGCTGAGGCCCTCTCAATCAATGGCAATGGGGGTCAATGACACCAAGCCTCATAACACATCGTACCATGCATAACGCAGTGAAACACATTGGGATAATTTTGAATTTATGAATTTACTAGAAAAAAATCCATAAATCTAAACTTAATCTATTTTCACATTAAGGGGGTTGTTGACCCCAGCAGGGCATTTGCGCTGGGCGCACATTGCAAGGGACTTTCATTTTTGACCAAAAATCTTTCTCTGGCTACAACATATGGCACCACGGGCCCATGCGACCCGCTGGACAGCCCTGCTAGAACTGACTGATTTAGCAGTCCGCTTTGATTAATTGCAGTAGTATTCCGAAGCACGACTCAACAAAACGGGGCCCCGCTCCCATTCTTTTTCTGTAATCTGAAACGGGGCCCCGCTTTCTGGCGCATAAATGCCTTATTTATTATACAATTTGTAGGTGTGCAATTTAAACATTAATTTTGTGCTCTCAGAAATTGTGTCGGGAGCACTGCGCGCCGGCGGCGTCGCGACGCCGATCGAAGACATGAATGCTTCATGCGCCGCCGGCCGCAGCCCCCTCCCCCACTCTCCTTCATGCGTCTCAGCCAGCGACAGCACCCCGATTCCTACAGGGGCCGTCCTCACTCGCGTTTCGCTCAGCCAATTCATCACGAAGCAGCTAAACCCGTGTGTTTACATCGCACAAAAGAGAAACCCATATGCCGCATAGGAGAACCGAAAATCTCAATAATTATGTTTCACGTCATTTGGTAGTTGTTTTCAAAGACTTATGAATTCAGAGGTTTTCTTATTCTGTAACAATAAAAGTATTACTCACTAAGAACACAGAGTTGCATAAACATGTTTCTGAAAATGTAATGGAAATATTTTATATTTTCCAAGATCTGTATAAGTAGTTAGTTGTGGATTGTAGCAGGAAATCCTGCTAACCTCTATACCTTAAAAAACGTAATGCATCCCGTATAATTGTAATTACTCAACATTGTTTGTAATGACACGTGTCAGATGATTGCTGCATAAACTTACAAAGAATCTGTCCTTGAACATCCGTCTCACTGTGAACAACACGGGTGGCTAAACTAAATACATTTCTCAATAACATGTATTTAAATCATTTCACTGGAGCAGTGTTTAGAAATTAGTTCAGTTGTAGAGAGCAAAATGGATTTACAACAGGTATTCTTACCTTTATGTCTGTTCCCTATTTCTATGAAAGCCGAATTCACATCCCATACTCATATTTGCTTCTTTACAAGATTAATTCTGCTCATGATATCAATATAAACATTGAATATTGAAACTAACAGAGACTAGTACTGAACTACTCAATTCTCGCAAATTACTTCCCAGATCACATACACGTGCAATGCACGAAGAAGTACATGCCGCCACGCGTGGATACATTAGACAGTATCTATATGGCTTCCTTTGAAAGCATACTAACAAGTGTATTTAACCATTGTAGATTTACGACCATACAGGAGAAATTGGAAATAGAGATCACGGAATTTGATGAGAGTAAATTAAAACTAAAAAACATGGAGTTTGCGGACGTTTCGGAATAAAAATATGGAATAATTCGAAATAGAAGTATTGGAATCAAATTATTCCGAAACAACAGGAAAACCCCAATGTTTTCCTGTTTTAATTTACGACAAAATTCCGTATTCTCTTTTTGCAATAGTTTTTTTCCCCAAATTCCAAGCATTTTCCCGTATGGTTCCGAGTGTTCAAGATAAAGGGTGTATGTTGTACGTGATTGGCGCTAAGTTCAGTCTAGCGGTTCATTAGGACGGTGTTATGCATCAACGGGCTAAGCGACATCATACACTTTTGAGATAATCGTGTTCAAAGATTTTATAACATATTCGGCTCCAAAAACTGTAATTTAATTATTTAATTCATTGAAGCGCCAAACTACACAAACATGAGTGGAATATCTGGCGCTTACCTGAATAATGTGAAATTAAAAACAGCAGATTTGAAGTTCTAGGTTTATAGCCAGTTGTTGCGAAACATAAAATCCCTGATGAGACTGATGGCGATTACATTTTTCATTAATTATAAGGCTATTTTTTTTTTGTATTCCAGCATTATAAACGACCTTTTCTGTTGCAATAAATCATTCATAATCAGGCATGAATGATGACGTATCAGATTTTAACGGCTCGAATGATTGCGTCATCACACATTCAACCAATCGCAGCGAGAGAATTAGGGGGAGGTAGAGGTAAACAGAATAACCGACCACAGTTCTTTCGCACAGATGTCAAATACCAGAGACATCACAGGAAAGTTCTTCGCAAATTTAAGTTTCATTCTCTTACACATTTATAATGCTTTCATACACAAAAATAGCGTATGAAACTCGTTTATAATGTTGCTTTATTGTATTCGTACAAATGTGAACACTCGTTTCTAACGTCGCTCGTTTTCAAAACATGTACTCATGCAATAAAGCTTAACATTATAAACCAATTGCATAAACTACTTTTTACTGATTTGGCGCCAAAATTTTGCGTACACATAGAACATGGTCCAATGCAACCGATGGCGTTCATATCTAATTTTTTTCAAAAATGGCGCTTAGCCGGTTGATGCATAACACCGTCCATTACGTTGCCTGTGTGTGTTCCTCTTCCCCGCCCCAGAAGCCGAACGCACATGCTGGGTGCGTGACGCGGCTGTCAGCCTCAGTTATGTAACGCTGGAAAGGCCGCTCTCTTTCCGCGTCTGCCGCGTTCCGCCGGAGGTTATCGAAGCGGCTGCTGCTGCTTCACTTATCGCCGTCGGCGCTCCGGTTCATTGCGTGTATCATCTGCATTTGACGAGGCGAGGAAATCAAGAGATTGGGAAGCACGCTTACTGCACCCAAACTACACTTTAAGAGGAGCATCTCCAAGAACAAGAATCAGAACTGAGATGACCATTGTTTTCCATACCAATTTTTATGAGAAGAAACGTCTGTCATCTTTTCCACAGCTCCAATTTTGCTCAAACGAATGTTCAGTTTTGCGGTAGTTTTGACAAAAGACTTATTCTTCTTGCAAATCACTATTTCTTTTTTGCTTATTGACAGTAAATGTACCTTTATTCCTTCAAACGATGTATACATTTTTCAATTAATATCTACGTTTTTTTTGTGTTTTTTTTCTTTTTGCGACCCGGCCATCTTGAGTCCACACGATACGTGGATCCCACCGAGGCTCAGACATAATTATCGGGATAGGTACAAGTTACTTTTCTATAAGGGGAAATCAGCAATTTAAGGCTGATTCCATTTTTATACCCCGAGATTGTTAGCTCTGGAGTGAAATTATGATGATGAATGAAATAGAGACACACAAACATATTATTGCTATAAGATATATTATTGTGATTGTTGTTGTTATTATTATTATTATTATTATTATTATTTTTATTATTATTATTCCTCTAATTCACGACTGAAGATTTTATGAGTCGGTTGAAACCCACTCCGGGTTGCAACTATTTGCATTTGTTTTATTGATGCCCAAGTCTCTAGAGTGTTTTAAAGCCGCCTTAATTGACAGCTAATTTTGAAATTTATCTGCTTAATTTGATCGTGGCAGGAAAATGGTCTTGTCAATGACGAACGACTATGTCAGTTTCGAAACCTCACAACCGAGTTCTTTTGTCGCTCACACGGTTGCGTGCACCTTCCAGGTGCATTCCGTTCATCACTCACCTCTTTGGAAAGATGACAGGGAGAGCTGTTACGCCACACAAGAGCAGAACTCTGAGAGATGCCATCTCTGACGACGTAACAAGAATACAAATGACGTTAGAGGAAAGTGCTGGAACGGTCATCTACAGCTAGAGAGTATTATTCAGGGAGTATATAAATCATAATATAAATAAACCCTTCCCACCAAATCTGAGAAAGTTGATGGTTCAATCTAATGCATAAAATTTTATTCAGACTTTTTCAAATACAATTTCTAATACAATAGTTAACAATTAAAGAGAAATATTAAAAAAATAACAAAAAGTTAAAGGTTCAAGAAGAGAGAGAGAGAGTGAGAGAGAGTGAGAGAGAGAGAAAAGAGTTAATAGCTAAAGAAAAAGTTTAAATGTTAAGGAAAAAAGTTGTAGTCCGTGAGGTACGAGTGTATTGCAATGATGTTACATATATATTTAGCACAAACTCATTTAACGGAAATATGAATAACCTAGGTTTCTTTAATGACTGTTGAAACGTTCATGAGTAGGGAGCGGATTTTCATGTAATAAAAAAATGAAAATATGTACATATATATGTATTTATTTTGTAAAAAATATGTAATCAAAAACAGAAAATATGTAAAAAACAAAATTATAATATTTCATTTATTTACATTATTAAATAATTAGAGAGTACAATTACTTGAAATTATTAAGTGAAACTTTAAATTCTGAAAGGAAAATTGACGCCGATCAGGCCTTAAAATAGATTTGTAGAGGCTGAATGACCGTTCCACATCAACCGAGGTAATAGGAGCATTGCTGAAAAGAGTTATTTCTCTGGGGCTCAACTCAACCTCTAACGTTCCGGTATTGTCGTTTCCAGAATGGATGTCCGAAATGATTTGCAATTCCTTCCAACCAGGATTTTTCTCCAAAATTACCATGAATTTGTTCTTCATTTCCTTTCCTTTTTCTCCTGGTGCTTTTTGAAGCTTTTGGAACGTATCATTAACAATAGAAACGCTTTCGGCTAACGACATGTTCCGAGTCTCCAATTTTGTAATTGCATGAGCCAAAAAAACTGCATTTAATGATATGTAGGCCAGGTCGTTCTTCAAGCTGGGATTAACAATCAGAGATTTGGCTTTTTCTACTGCCGCAGTCGAATCAGAATCAAGTTTTAAAATAATATCTTTTATTTTACCGAAATTTTCGTAGTAGTATTGCGCTGCTTCTAACCAAGTACCCCATCTCGTAATTACTGGTTGGGGTGGCAAACACAGATCTGGATAACACTCCTTAAAAATTTTCACGCGGCTTGGAGCTTTCAAAAAAACTTTTTTTACGGACGATATCAATGCATCCACATTAGGAAATTGATTTCTCACAGTTTCCGCAACTCTATGAAGTGCATGAGCCAGGCAGGTTAAATGAATCATTTTTGGATAAAAAAACCTGCAGTGCCTTTCCCGCCTTCACCATGTATGGAGCAGCATCAGATAAAATAACAAAACGTTTTCGTTTAGTACACCACTTGGCCACAGCAGACTCATTGAATCGTTGAAAAATCTTGCTATAGATGCATGGTTACATTTTTCCAATACTTCACAGTTCAAGAGATAAGGCACCGAAGGGGATAGGGAAGAAAGTTTACCAACAATTACATTGGCAATATATCTGCCTTCTACATCAGTGGTTTCATCGATTGATACCCAAATGTTGCTGTTCTTTAAATTATCTCGAATTTTATCAAGAGTTTCCACATAAATTTCTTGTAAATAGTTTTTCTCAACGTGCTTTCATCTGGTATTTTTTTCTCGGTATACTTTTCCAGAAACATTTTGAAATCTGAATTGTTTATTTTATGAAGAGGAATATCAGCTCTAACTAAAGCTCGGCACAAGTCTGTATTAAAACCTGACTTACCACTTGATGTAGAAGCAGTTGAAGTTGTGATGAAGGTTTGTTGAAGCTTTGATTTTCTCTCCTTGTTTTCTTTATGCTTCGCTGTGGCAATGTGTTGCGTCACTAAAAAGCGTTGAGAAGTCGAAATCTGCTTATCGCAACAAGAACAAAATAAAATGTTCGAATCAGTTTTAAATGTTTCATTTGGAAATTCGCGGAGATATCTGGCCACCAAGTCTTTTCCCTTTGTCGCTGCTTTCGGCATTTTGCACACTGTTTTTCTTTCACACTAATTCGTTCTTTCTCACTATTTATGAAAATATTTTAACACACTTTTAACACACCGTCTTGCAGGGCAGGCAAGTAACCACGAACTGAAGCAGGATGAAAAAAAATGTATGCTGAGCTGACAACTGCCCTCTCTTCCTCTCTGATTTGCCATCCTAATCTAACATTAATTGGTATCAGGGAGAATATGACACGGGAGCGAACGTTTCCTTTCTTCATGCTATCAGTGAAACTGAGACGCAAGTATACGACGCGTCGTAGAGAAGGTACGGCGGGAAGACTCTTCTCAATTTCACTGATACCCACTTCCGTCGCATGTTTCTCGCACATCGCAACATGCAAGAGACCTTCTACGAAAGTGGCAGGTCAATTTGCTCTCTTCTAGGAACAGTAGTTTATCTCTCCATTGAAAGCACACACCGAAGTTGCATTCGAATTCGATTCAAGAAACAGCTCAGTGGTTCGCATTTTGTAACATCCCAAGCTAGTCTTCAAGATGTTCTTTCTCCACACAAAAATATTACAAATATTTAAAAAATATGGAGTAACAGATAAAATATGTAAAAATATGTAGTTATACCGAAATATGTAAAAATATGTAAAATAAAATATGTCTTATTCGTCTCAGAATGTCTTGAAACAAATAGTTCCAGTTGAAAAATTAAGTTATCTAGTCTCCAAAAATATATGTAAATACATACGAATCCGCTCCCTATTCATGAGTATGAAACAATGAGTGTGACAAACATAATGGCAAATCGATTCTAAATATCTTTCTTACATCGCATTCTTATATTGAAAACATAGATGTGACCAGCCTAAAATCAAAAAGTCCAACTGCATATCTCGGCTACCTTTTCCATTCAAAATTTTTTAATTTACATATTGTGATAAAATAATGAGTTATTCTACTTAATTTAATTTAATTTGCTATGCTAGCTCAGTTTGTGGGTTCTATATGTTGACACACCTGCACGCTTACCTGCAGGCTGGTTGTCACTGGATTGCCCTCTATACAGAGAAGCCTGGAAGTCTGAAATTATTTATATTCAGAAGGAATTACATACAACGTGGCACAACAATAATTTTGTTTATTAAGAATGGAATTTGAGATTAACAATATAAAAAAATTCTCTTGCTTGATTTCATGCATTAGGTTCACGGTACCCCCATCTCGATCAGGTTTTTCGTCCAGTTTCCCTGATCCTTGAGCAAATGCTGAGATGGTCCCTTGTTTTGCTTCTGGACATAAATGTAACTTCATTATTTGTGCACGTCTTCTGAATTTCAGTGGGAAATATAGTTACTCAAATTATCGTTTTGCATATTATCGCGGCAAAAAGTATTATTATTTCATGAAAAACATGAGGGTTCAGGGCAGGAATTTATAGCTAATTTACCTTTGAAAATATATTTTATTATATAGGAGCGAATATTTTGTCAACAAAACTCGAAAAAAACCTCTCTTTTCTGTATTCAAAATTCGACTAAAATATGGTTTAGGATAGAGACCACAGAATTATGAAAACGTGCACAAAATTCACTTCTCCCCATAGCTCGTCATCCGCAGATTTTTAACTGTTTTTTGACGTAAATAAATAAATAAATTGTCTGGCGTTGTGAAACGATGGCCCCGCAGTTCGTAGCCCCTTGACTTCCGCGCCGAAAATCCGTCTTCGCGCCGGTCGTCGCCGAAGTCGTCTGCTTCTTTCTTGCTGCTCACTTCTGGCACTATTGTTCCACAATTTGTCCTCCCTATTCGCGTCGATGTCCTACTTAAACAATTCAGCTTACATACGCGCCGCTACCACCAGGATGCCAGTCAACCACCAACTCTCCCTTCCAGGGCCCCCTCTCGCCCGTCAACAACCTTTGTTGCCTAGTAACCGCGACCGTCCAGATTAAAGCGCTGCGTTTGTTTTGTAATATTTTGTGTATTACAGCTCCGTCCGTCCAGATTAAGGCGCGGCGTTTGTTCTGTAATATTTTGTATATTACAATATGGTACATTTTACTGGTAATATTGAGCCTTGAAAATATCTTATTTTTAAAATTGTCGTTATTTCACGCCAAATTCGAAGCACATTTCTCATATTTTGAAAACAAATATATGTAATCTTGTTAAATAAGAGTTAATAATTCTCTCTTTCTCTCTCTTTAAATTTTAAAGATATAATTTTCAAAAATCCGATTTCATTGAAAAAGAAGTCTATATCTTCAATTCTGTAGTCGTAAGAAGTGGGAAAAAATTAACTTTTGCAATTTTCAGAAACTTAGATATTTTAAATAAATTCGACCCTGCACACTTTTATAAAAGTTCTATACCATATCTCAGAAAAATAATATAGAAAACTATGGGCCAAAAATTTCCATTCGACCATCGCTATACAGAACGGAAGGAATTTTTAATAATATATCCAGCCGTTTAAGCCTACATTGCCTGACTACACATGTTAGGAAGTTATTTAGCACGTGTAGAAATAAGAATTATTCACTTTTTTCGGTATCACAGACTCACAAAACGATGTCACAGACTCCTTTTTGCTGCAGCATAATGATACCTTCACTGTAGAACGTACGTAGCATGCGAGAATGTAATATTGTTGAAACCCAGTATTAAGAGACTGATGTCTGATGGTATAATGATCCGTTAAATATGGCCTGATAGGATAGTGATATTATTTCTACAGTCTCTTGGTGTTTTTTCAAGTGCTGACCAACATTTATAACGTCAAAATTCAAGAAATATTTGTTCGATCACTGCACAAGTACCAACGTGTACAGAATATATCAGTCAATGTAACTATTTAAAAATCCAAAATTTCTACTATTTCATCTTCGAAAGCTTTTGTCTCCCCTTAAACATGAGACTTGCAAAACCTTGATTCATCGAGATAGGAAAAAAGCGTAATTATTTTTAGGAATCAATGATAAATTACTAAAACAAAACCTATATTTGTCACTTGACAGGTATCTTGGCAGATTGCCAAATCGAGCAATATGAGAATATCTAGACATCCAGACAATTCTTTTCACAAGCAAGCACGAAAAGATACAACAACGGATTTAAAACGTTTGTCACGCTCTCCCTGTTTTCATTGGCTCACAGCTAAGAAAAGATACATTTGAAGACGTGTGTGAGCCTAGCAAAGACTTCAAAGAAACAGAAGGTGCCACGGATGATGCCATTTTCACAAAAATAAAATTTTTGGAGAAAATAGCAAAAGACACGGATGCTCAAAGTCAAGTTGCTTCTGAAAATAGAAACATTTCGTAATTTAAATTGAGGTTTATTTCTTTGATCATTAGAATCCGTTGGTTGGTTCAAGCATTATCAGAATGCAGAGGAATAATGGGGAAAAACAAATTTTACTTCGCGCAGTCGGATAGTCCAGGCAATAAAAAGTGTATTCAGTAGTTTACAAACGAAAACATAAACCACCATAATTCCTAAGAATACAAACAATACATTAAAATTTTAACACCATTCTAGTTGATTTGTTTTGTTGAAATTTTGTAAATTCGAAAGTAGTCTTGAGTCATTAGAATGTACAAGTACTCTAAATAAATGTTCATATTAAACCTTTCATTAACTGTTTTTTACTGGCATTCGAGCTATTGAAAATAAATTACTTTAAACGATAGACAACCTCATCTCGTGAAGTCAAAGTGGAAAAAAAATTTTTGCAATTTTTAGAAACTCAGAGATTTCAAATAGATTCCAATCTGTGCTACTTTCATAAAAGTTCTATACCCTATCTCAGAAAAATAATATAGAAAACTATGGGACAAAAATTTACGATTGACCACGGCTGTACAGCGCGGAAGGTATTTTTAATTAACAGCCGTTTAAGCGTACGTTCTCTGACTATACATGTTAGGAAGTTATTTACTACTTGTTGAAACAAGAATTATCCACTTTCTTGGAAGTCAAAACCCAGTGTCAAATCCGGCGCTTTCCTAAGGTGGATGGCACGCAACTCGTAGAATAAACGTGTGTGAGCTGTTTAACCCTCGGATGCAAACGTGGGGTCAATCTGACCCCAGCATGTGTTTTTCTGGTTGTATCTTCTATAATTTTTTTCTACGAGATCTGAGCCTTCGTGACATCTTTTATTACAGTCTTATTTATTGTAAAAAGATTTTTTTTAACTTTCATTATTTTTGAATTCTTATTTAAAGCCTTTTTACAAAAAGAAGGCGGCTACAATCGTGGGAACACTCTTTCTTACCTTATCCATCTATTTATTCCATATGTAATTATTTTTTTAGTTCGTATGTCTTCCCTTTTGTTAAGGTGGAATGTGGTATCACTGCAAATCGATTTGTATATCATGATTTTTTAGTACGCGTGCAGCATTGTTGGAATACGTACGCTTAGGCTTAGTTGCGATTGAGTTTGATTCTTTCACATGGCATTGTTTGGTTGTATTTGTGTTACACTATCACAGTGTCAACAATGGCGAGGAAACCGCTTAGCGAACAGGAAATAGATAATGTCTTGATGAATTTGAAAATGAAAATGAAGTATCAGACAGCGACGCAGATAATCTCTAAGACCTTCGTGATGATACAAGATTTTCCGAATTGCCTGGAAGTTCTAGTGAGGAAGTTGAGGAAGAGAAAACTGATTCTGATGAAGGGAATCGCAAAGTATCACAACTAATAGATAAGAGCGGTCCCTCCATCCTCCTCTTTGTCAGACACAATATCTTGCTTACGTCGAGTGGACCGGCTCATGGCATTATGACAGTATCCCCAATAAATGCTTTCGAATAATTTGCAAACCTACTTAAATTTGCACAATTGTAATAGAATAAATGTTTTCTATGTTTGATGCTAATACAATAAGTTTCTACTAAATACATTGATTAATTCATTGCAGAATCAACATCATACTGATGATAATGCACTCTTAATTGAGGATATTTTTTTTTAATTTCTAAAAAATAGTATTTCTAAACGTCAATAAATGTCGTTCAAGGATGATTTCCTATTGTGATTCCAGAATAATATTCTGAGAAAGATACCCATAACAGTAATTTATAAGGCCGGGGTCTATCTGACCACACCTTTGTAATGGAGTAGGTAAATTCACGATTGCATACGAGGATTAAACCAGAACTGTGGCGGGCCAGGCGGAAGGGGTCGGACGGGAGGAGCCGGGACGCGGGAAGGGAGGATGGAGGGGGTGAAGAGCAGCGAAGGGGAGCATTCTGGGGCGATGTGGGGCGGAGCGAGCCAAGCGATGGAGGGAGGCGGTGGTGAAACGGGCCGAAAAGGACTGAGGCGGGAAGAGTTGCGATTGATTGATTGGGCATTACAGATTCCGGGCGTATCAACGGATACGGTCTTTAGTCCCGTAAGTGTAGTACATGTTCCCCCTCGGTATCCAATCTTGGCCTTTATCCTGTCTTGGCTGTATGGTGAGATCCAGCGTCGACCTACTGTCCGCTAGCGGTGTTTTTTTTCACAACTAGGTGTCTTCCACAGCGGACACCGCCCCAACCGGGACAAGCATGTTAGTGCAAGAGCGTGTGTGTGTATGTAAGAGGTAAGAATAGGACAAGGAAGAGGAAGGAAAGATCGCGCGCGGTCCGCTGCCCGTTTGTCAGGGTACTGCTTCACCTTTCGCCTGGTAGAAGCAGCACAGCGAGGTGGGGCGAGGTGGGGAGGGCAGCGGAACGGCGCGAGGCGAAAAGAGCAAAGGCTGGCGGAAGAGGCAAGCGGGTTGGGAGGAGATGGAGCGGGCTGGAGCGGGGCAGGGCGGAGCGGGGAAGGACAGAGCTGGGAAGGGTGGAGCGGAACTGGGCAGAATGGGGTGGAGCGGGGCGGGGCAGGGCAGGGCGGTTAGAGGTGAGAGAAGAGGCAAGGCGGGGCGAGGCTAGTCTTGGCGGATCGTGGCGGGGCGAGGCGGGGCGAGGTGGCGGGGCGTGGCGGATCGTGGCGGGGAGTGGTGGGGCGTGGCGGGCTGTGACGGGGAGTGACGGGGCGTGACGGGGCATGGTGGGGCGAGGCAGAGCATGGCGGCGGCGCGTGCCAGAGCGGAGCGGCCTCCGTCGCCAGAGGTGGCGAAGCGGCGCCGACGTTTATTGCTCTCCGCGCTCGTAAAGGCGACGGCGGCGCGACGCTGCGCAGAAGGCTCACAAGAAGAAGGAGGAGGAAGAACATGACATCGAGAACACGACGATACGGCAGGTGGAGGGAATAACGACGGAACTGTGGGGAGAAAATATTGGAAAGGTTTTGATTAACTGACGAAAGAAGAGTTGAAAGGGATAAAGGTGAAAAGACAAGAAGATAATATCCACAAGGAGATGAAAAAAGAAGATTATACTAAAGCATGTGAAGATTAAGAAAGTAAAATACAATGTGGTGCAAACAAGTGGACAGAAGACGGAAAGAGTGACAGATAATACTTAAGATAATTATGGCCCGAAATAATGGTAATATACCTCATCCAAACAGAAAACTTAACTATGAAAAGTTCTTTGTTTCTACTCAAATACAAAATTAGATCAGATTTATGCATTCTTTATTGACTTTCATTACTTTACATAATGAATAAGCAGTGAGTACCCCCTTATATTATAAAGGGGTATCCGCTGTTTTAAACTCTTGGATATACGAGAAACTGTTATTCAAATACTAGTTTTGAATGAGAATATAACATCGAGAGTTTAGCATTTACAGAAGAACCGATAATCTTCAGATTAACGCATTAGGAAGAAGTACATCTATCAACAGTCATTGAAGGTGTTGGTATTGAAGAGAAGTGTTCTCACAATTCTCTTCTCTTTTCAAGCAAACATGGAGGTCAGCATATTTCAGTTATCGAAGTCAATGCCCACAGGCTACAGAGTAATTTATCAAGTGTGTATTCAACTTAGAAATACTCTCGCCTGATGTTGGATTCTTCATTTTACACGAATTAGATAGAATTCGTATTAAAGGGTTAAAATTGTGGCTTGGTTAATGTTCGTAAAATAATTTGGCGAGGAAACAGTTAAACGGTGGCATATTATACCGTCTATATGAAATAACGATTCAGTAACAAATAATGTTCTCAAACTTCTAGATGAATGCAAATATTGAGGTATAATTGAAGACCGTGGCAATACGATACTTCCAATTTATTCGGAGGAGTAAGATAAGAGGTTATAACTCGACGTCTCTAGTTTGAGAGTAAAGCATAAAACAGTTTTAGTAGTACAGCATCATTCAGCTCCAGAACACATCAGTTGCTCAAAATACAATAGATACGGAGAGTATGTTAGTACAATTATCTTAACGTTTAACATAAATGTGGCGTAGCACATTTTAGAGCCGAGTTCCTCAGCTGATAACCATATCAAAACACTTTCAAAACTCTCTCCCACTCAGAGACCACACGGGTTCTGAGAGCTTTTAGGGTCCGCTGCTTGTACCTCTCTACTCGATGCGCAGCCTCTCTAGATCTCTCGTGGGTTGGACCCCTTTGCCGCTGCGCTGCTGCTTCCGAGTGACCAGTGCAGAGAGAGGAGACTTTTGCGAGCGAATTGGCTGATGTTACGACCGCGTGCGTCGGCGCGTAAACAGCGGCCGCCAGTTAAATCGGGTCCGTGGGGCACCTTGCACTCGAGCACCGGGCGACTCGGAAGAGCTGCTTTCGCTGCATTGCTCCTTTCGTTAGTTGCGGGGGTCTGTCAGAGTGGGGTTCTTAACGAATTTTCATTCCGACGTAATATATACATATATATATATATATAAATATATATATATATATATATAAATATATATATATATATATATATATATATATATATATATATATAAAGAGCTAAACTCCGATACAGTAAGACCAATCTATGAAAGTTGGAGCTTCTACATGTTTTTTCACGAGAAGGTTTATGTGCTGTTAAATCTGTTGTAATTCCACTACATGGCACACTAGAAGAAAACTAAATATTTACGTCGAATGCAACCCGCAACACATTAGGCAGCATTTTGAATCTATATCGTTAAGTAACTCCCAAACGATGCGTTATATGACCTTTTAAAACTAAAATTTTGCAGGCAGCAAGTCAGTCGAAGGCCTCAAAGAAACGTTTCTCACACCGTAATCTACCTTTTTGAATATTCTATTACATTTTTGCTCATCCGGCGCTTCCCGATATTACCTCACCTGCTCAGAGATCACATGCTGCAGAATCTGCAATTAAATGTGAATGAGAAGGACAGAGAGCGGCAAAGACAAACAGACAGAACAGGGTGAGGGCGGTAGAGACAGTGAGAGGGTAATGGGAGGGGAAAGAGGGAGATGAAGGGCAGAACAACGTCTGCCGCGTTTTCCTACTCCACTATAATCTCTTCATTTTGTTTTACTTGGTACCATTTTTCTGATATACTGTTTTTTCTGGACTTTGCTAACTACTGGTCAAATAAGTCAATTTTTATGCGAATCGAATTTGAAATGGAAATGGAAGGATTTTCATGTATATTTCTTTAACAACCCATATTTGTTTTTACTTCGTACGTATTATATAGATATAGGTTGGAAAGTATGTATTATAAAGAGGAAGGTTGGAAATAATTATTTTTGGATTTTGTAATTTAGGACGAGTAGAAAAAATAATTAACTGTCTAGATAAATGAATACAAAAAAGAGTATTTAAAAAATTAAAATCGAGCATGAAATACTGAAGTTCAGTGTGATTACCAGTATTTACGCATTTTGCAAGAGTTCACGTGACACAGAAACAAAAGCGACATTTGGTCTATGCTATATTTCTCAATTTCGATGTGCATGAAAGCATATAAACGAAAGATCAAAAGATGAGTGTATATGAAATATCATTGATAGTAAAAATTCATGGTAGAAAAGTCATGAACTTTTATATTGCAATAAAATGATGGTGGATGTGGAAGCTTGGCATTGCCTGCCAAATTCAGGTGACGTCCTAAGTTTATTTCGTATTCGTGAACTTGGCAAATGCAGAAAAGATAGATTAATGCAGAAAAGATAGAGTAATACCTCGACATCCGTGAATTCTCTATTCGCGGGTTACGAACATTCACGATTAGATAAACGCTACCGGTTTAAACATTCGCAACTTCAACATTTGCGAGTGCGTCTTTTGGACATAATACATTTTTTGAAAGCAAACACATTTCGTTTCATTTATCAGCATCATCTCCAAAACGAACTCGGCAGACACCGGAGCTCAAGGTATCAAGTTCTGCCAAAATTCTAAAGTTGGAATGTCAATTCACATTGACAGAATAACAGGATTTTAAAAAAATTCAATACCGTTGAGTCAAATTGGAGGTAAGGGTTTTGGCCACATGAACAGAAAAGCCATTCAGGATCTGTGCAACTCTCATTATAATGACATCACTGAAGTGGAGCTTCGGGAAATCATCAGCGAAGAAAACCTCATCTAACGTAACGATGAAGAAACGGAAGCGAAACTGCGTCCAGAAGCAACTTCAATGTCAAAACTGTTATTGGCGTTCTAAAACTTCAACTAGCTCCAGTGGAAAAAGCATTCGAACGTGATTTGAACATAGAAATAACTTCGAAATTGATAAGATAAATAGAAACAGCAACTCGTCCACATTTGGCTATTAAAAGACGAGGAGGGTGATGAAACTAAAAAAATTACCAAATCTTAAATCTAATCACTTTCAATTTTGAAAACTTTCAAATATTGTTGTATTTCTTTTCTTTGTGATGTAAATTATGATTTTTTTTACAGTAGCGCTTTCTCAGTTCTACTGCAATTGTTTGTAAGATTCTTTTTCTTTCTTCTTGAAACAGCTTTTCAATATCTAGGATCTTACGCACCTTTCTTGGTTGAAAGATAGACTCAACATTCGCGGGTTTGACAATAGCGATGCTTTTTTTGGAACTTAACTCTCGTGAATGTTGAGGAATTACTGTATCTAAAAAGCCAATACTATAGGCATAGTATGCATCAATCGACTACAGTTTGAGGTAATGCACGGGCACCAACTCGACATTGAACTCGGAGTGATAGCGGAGCCCGCTATTCCGTCGGATCGAGCGCCAGATATTTCCCATGTGATTCGATCTCTCGGATACCCTATATCGAATTTATACCCAACTCTCTCGGCAGTGTGCGCGGCGAACTGTAATTCCCATGATGCAACATGAAGTTGGTGTCATTCATCTGTGTCTATAATTACCTCAGAATTTGATATGAGCTAAATTTATTCATTAAAATAATTATGTAATAATGAACTTATGTGCACAAATCAGTGGCTGCTGGGCAGTTCTAGTCTCATTATTGCGAATCAACAAGATGTGACAAAATGAGAATTAAGAGCACTGTTTCATCACTGTTCAGTGTTTCGTCATTTCGACGTAAACGTTTGTGCAAAACCTCTTTCTTGACTTCACTCGCTATTGATATCGACATAGCTCTCGATTTTATTCTGCTTTGCCGTACCAAAGCTCCCTAATATTAATTAGATTTACAGAATACCATGACGCCATTCTTTCCACCAAATAATTGACTTAATAACTTTTACCCTGTGACCACAGGATTTGTGTTTTAACTTTAAAATTTGGCCCTATTGTATCGTGTGAAAACAATATTATGTCCTGTTTTATTACCGAAGCAAAAAAGTAAGGAAAATAGTTTGCCTGACATCAACCTCGTAGGCATTCACCTCGTAGGCGGAAAAACACGCGCGCGCGGTTTTCCTTCTCCCTCTCCCATCAGGAAATATCAACCGCGGGCAGCTCCGTACACGTCCGTGCATTTACAAAAAATGTTCCGTACACGTCCGTGGATTTGTATCCCTATGGATACATCAACTCATCGTTCCATGTTTAAATGCAGCTGCGTGTCCTCATTTCACACACGAAATTAAGAGTACGATGTTCTAATCACTTCATGCGACGCAATATAGGTTAAACTAGGTTCCTTTACGAGTGCATTTTACTTTCTGTGAGCTCATTACCGTGAATATTCAGAAAAATAGCTTCAAAAAATTATCTTAGTTCACTAATGGGTTGAGTAAGGCAAGTCGTAAGATAAGTATTCCAATGTATTCAAAGCTTTAACGACATAAGAAAGACTTTGGAAACGACACGTGCTGTCCACCATTATTGCTATGAAACAACTTGAATATCAATAGTTCGATCTCAGCGAATATTTGTAGAAAGCTCGCTGGTACCCGGCGCGTGCTGCCGCAGAAGAAATAATTGTTGAAATGTCGTTGGAAATTTGAAAACGTTATCTTGTTCTTTTTCTTATTTAAGAGTTGTCTTATTTCTCTTTAAGCCCCCCCTCTCTCTCTTTTCCCTCTCCCTCTCTTCCCTCTCTCTCTTTCCCTCTCCTCCCTCTTTCTTTCCCTCTTTCGTCTCTCTGTTTCCCTCTCTTCTCTCCATCTTGCTCCGCCCGCTCCTCCTGTCCTTCTCGACTTCGCCCCACGTCACATGGCGACGCCCAGCAACAATGAAGCTACAAGCAATAAATGTATTAGCCCTATATCCACAGGTGCAAGCAAAAGTTGACAAAGTTTTGTCGCGATTGGATGAACGGAACGGCAACACATTAAGCACGAAAAAACAAACATTGATTTTTATATTTTATATTATTTTTAAACAAATGTTAAATGCTTATAAAACTAACCAAAATGGAGTCACGGGGAAAGCTTGATTAGCAAGACGAGGGATATGAGGAAAATGTGTAAATGCCAAGGAATAAGTGGAGCACGCTCGTTTGTGGGGAAGGCAGCGAGTTCCGAAGTCGCCCAATTCGGCGCAGGGCAGCGAGGAGCCCAGCTGTGCGTTATCTGGTTTTCCTCTGCGAACCAGGTAACGCAGTGGGGGCGGGGCAGCGGGTGAGCGGGTCGTCGACCGGCGGGGCGGGCGGGCGGGCGGGCGGGCGGGCGGGCGGCGGAGAGGGAGAGAGCTGGCCCTGAGGGGGCGAGGGGTTGGCGGGAGAGCGGCAGGACAGGCCGGATCAAGGAACAAGGCGGGGAGAGGCGGGGCGGGGCGGGGAGGGGCAGGGATAGACGAGGAGGGGAGGGTCGGGGCGGGGCGGGGCGGGGAGGGTGGGGCGGGACGGGGCGGGGCGCCGGCTATCGTCCCATCGCGACCGCACGCTGACTGCCACCCGCACCGGCTATCGAGCTTCTCATTTCTTCCCCCACTTCACCCCGACTCTCCACTCCGACTCCCCACCCCCTCCATCGCCTCAGCACGCCCCCTCCGGCACACGCGCTTATCTCGATGCGCGCCACGGAGATCCCAGTGACTAACACCGGGGCGCTCGTCAGGGCCTTGCAACTCTCCATCAAAACGAAGCTTGAGGGTGCTACTATACGAAGGAGGAGCTAGTGGCGCCCGGTACAGCCGCAAGTTAGGCTCGCCAACTTCTGCACATAAAAATTGGCTGATTTCTGAGAAATACGAAAAGTGTTTTCTAAATGTTCAATTATTTATAATACATACATATAAGAAACCGCTTAAGAAAGCGCTAACATCGATGCTCTCCTTCGTAACATTTCGCTCCTGCTTGCGTCTCGCGGACCCACGTAGCAGCCACTCACGTCAAGTATCGTTGGTAGCAGTTCGTATTACAGTTCTTGTAAGAAAGTGCTCGAGAAGTGCGTCCCGTTGTAATGGTCTCCACCATGTTACGGTGCCCTGTTAAAGGCCCTGTCGCTCGTAGTAGAAGGCAGATGCCGAACCGGCGAGAACGACTTGCATTTTAGTAATAGAAAAATAGGGGACCAGGAGAAGTGGCTCAGGGCATCAAATGATACCACTTCAGTGCCTCTGACCGGGCGGGCCTAGGTTTGAGTCCTAACGGTGGCAATTTTAGCTACATCGATTCTGGAGAAGAATCCAAGCGGCCGGCTACTCCGATAGGTAGTTTTCCGTGATTTCTCCGATCAACACCAGGCGAATGCCGGAGCAGTACTCTAACAAACGGACAACGGACCGCGCGCGAACTTTCCTTCCTCTCCCTTGTCCTACACTCACCCTTTACATACACACGCTTACACTTTATGTGCTCTACACTACCACTCGTGTCGGGAGATCACACTTACAGACTGGGCGGTGCGACGCTCGTGGGAGATACGTGGTTAGGAAAATCCTCGCTAGCCGACAGGTAGGTCAGCACCGGATCTCACCATGCAACGCGGGAAGATCACTGTCGTATTTCGATTAAAAACATGCACTACACTTATGCAACTAATGTTCTTAGCAGTTGACGCGCTCTGAATCGCTAATCAATCATAAGAGGTGGTTCGAAGGCGGTGGGAGAATTTTCGTCTTGCCCAATCAACATCTTGTACTATATCTTCGGTTTTGTTACTAAAATAGTAGTTTCTAACCTACAAAACAGGTCTGAGTGAACAAGTTCGTTCAGTAAAATGGTTTATTTCTTGACTACAGTGTTTAAGTTTGAAATTACGTCTGGTAATTAACGTGTTATTGTCACACAGTATATTGCAGCCGTTAATATAATGTTTCTCAATAGTGCTGTTTAATGTCATAGTTCTGAGAGAATTTTCTCTGACCAAACAACATGACACCCATGTGTAAAATCCGGATCGTTGGAAAATTTGTGAGGTTTTGTTCGGTAGCGTTGCTGCACGGCAATTTGCTTCTGCACGCAGAAATCGCTTAATATGCTCGAAAATTAACAAGAAGGCTTTAATTATATTGAGTAATAACATTAAGCACAATATATGCCTTCAGATAAATAAAATTACCGGTTAGTGAATCATGTTCATTTTTTGTTTAGCAGCATATTTTTTCAAATTTAGATGGTACACGCAATACTTCTAATCACTTACGACAGTAGAGCTTAAACTTTATTTTACTTCAAGGCCATGCTTAGTAAATTTAATCCTAGTGATATGTGGAAATTTGGAATGATGTTATCGCATAATGAACTTAATTTTTCCCTACAATATCGTGTTATATAATGCCTTATCTTTCATTAAAAAAATGCACCAACAAGCAGTATGATGAAATATGTGTTGAGAAAATTCGCCAATTCAACATACACACTCAACGTCTGTCTATTTACATGAAACAACACCACACATTATCATGAGTGCACCATCATCACAGCACCATCATCACCATATTTTAGAGTACATATCTAAAAATATTACTGAAAAGGTCTGAAATATCACTTTACAGGTAACATTTCCATGAAACAATTTCCGGTGCAAGTGATGAATATGCTTCTAAATTTATCATTGAGAAATGTGATTTCGATTGGGTTTGATTCCCCTGTGCCAGATCACAACCTGCTCCAAACGTGAGTGCGGATTACCTCAACAACCGCCCCTTCCCCCGCAGATACGGTCTAGAGACTTTTTGGTCGCGCGCGCGTAACGCCACGGGCAGAGTGGGAGTACACTGGGAGATAGGAGAGAACAACGGCACCCTCGTCCCCTCCCTCACCCTCCCCTCCTCTTACTGCCTCCCACGGGACTATCCTGTCACCCGGCTGGAGCCAGCGCCCGCCGATGCAGAGGCCATGGGCGGCGAAGGCCGCGACCCCAGTGCCACCGAGGATGACACCCCAGTAGCCGCCGGGGGCAACGCCACGGAGCTGACGTCGAACGGGCAGAGCGGAGGAGTAGGCGCCGCCGCGCCACCAACACCGGCCGTGCAGGACGGCGCGCGGGCCGATTGGACCGCCGCACAGTGTGTAATTTTGGCCATCTACGGGGCAGAAAGTCAAATTTTCAACTTGACCAGAACGTGTAATTTGTTATTTATTTCAGTAGAGGGATGTTCAGACCACACGGCAAAGGTACAGATTTCACTAGAAATTCTCCGAGGTACAGGAAATGCTTATCTGAACATGTATCAACTCGTCCGTGGCGGCACCGCTTGGATTAATTCATTTCAGTGCAGCGTTTTCGCTTGTCCTGTGCGTGTGTCTCATGATATTCAAAGTCCCAGCTATTTCATAAATTCAATCTGTATAGTTTTTTCTTTCCATTGGTACCTTTGATTTTTGAAATCTATTTTCCAACAACTTGTAAGGACCTCTTGAAAGGTACGTATTCTTTATCTTACAGGAAACACAATTCTAAAAATTAATCAAGGGTTTTAGTTTACAGAACCCTGGAGAACCAGTTTGGGGCCAAATTGGTATCCAAGCAGGCACTTTTGCGAAGCCAAACATTGAAAAAAATGTTGCGAATTGTTGCGAATGTATTAATTTTTCAATTTTTTACAAAATGTCGCATTGGTTTTCCTGGAGGACACTCTGCGAAATATGGGTCACAAAACCTAAAAACGCCAAGGCAAATGCTTTATTGGCACGTATTTTGCAAGAAATGAAAAATGCAACAAATTCTGAGGGTGATTTATAATGTGTAAAAACACAAAGTAAAGAAATTTTGCCTGACACTTAGTATTAAGTAGGAGAAAATAGGGAGGCATAAAAAACGTTTTCTTCATTCACTTTTTCATGGCTCAATGAGGAAATAATATGTGAAAATATTTCCAACAATACACCAGAATCAACAGAAACATCCACTATTGTAATTGGCCGGCCAACAAAAATTTTTGTTGGTTGTGCTCCGAGAACTAAAAGGCAGAGAGTTAAACACCTTATACATTCAAGCAGCGAAGAGCTGAGTATGGCCGTAAACATATAGTTAAGGAAAGAAGGAAAAAGGTATTCGACAGCAATAGTAATAGAAGTATCCACTACATAACCAAATAGGGAAACTGTAATTAAGAAGGCTCACAGGTCCTTGTTTCAGAAATCAGAGCTATCACCGGAACAAGCGCCTAAATGGTACATATCTGTATGTCTAGTCGACGTGGTACATATCTGTAATGGTACATACCTGTCGCCCTTAATGCTACATATCTGTATGTGTAGTCGCCAGGACAAACTACTACGTCAGCAAGCAAAAGTATTAAATTATAAATTTTGCCCATCTTATTATAAAGTGAAAGAATCCAAAACGCTGTACACAAGAAGCTAGATTACAGAAATCTCAGCAGAAATACGTGTGCAGTCACTTATTGACCACACAATTCATGGATTATGTCAAACACGAGAGGTGTCTGAGAAATTGCGATTGACAAAAAAATGCAATATTATCATAATCATGAAATGGGGCTCTGATGGTATGGAACAGAATCGATACCAACAAATGTTTCACACCAACATTTCAGTGATGAAATTATTTTAGTATTTCTGTTCCTTTGGAAGTGCACTGCGATTCGGCCAATTCAAAACACGTTATTTTAAAAACAACTGTTCCATCTTCTACTAAATACTGCAGACCAATAACATTTGTATTTTCAAAAGACCTTCAGAATCGACACTAATACACAATATACTGAACAGATAGCTTATTACTTCCGATCCATATACAGCTAGTTTACGGGTTCCTCCAAAACACAGAAAGAATAATATCAATGAATAAGTGTTTTATTTGCTAGAAACTGATCAAACACCAGCAGATGATCAAAAATATTCTTCTGATACCGTCAGAGAATCTAAATAAGTTCATAATTTTCATGTGTACAGTTTGTGTTTCAACATATGATTCTTTACTTCTTTCGTATTATTTGTATGCAAGTATTGTATATTATCTAATGTGCGATTTCATTGTTTCTTATGGTAAAAATTGCAATATTATGTCACAATTATATATATATATATATATATATATATATATATCAGACTTCTCTGTTGTTTGTTTTATAAAATCAAAGTACAATTTTATTCTATTTTAACGTATTTAAAATACTTAAAATGTAGTTCTAGCGAGTTGTATTGTATAAAATTTGTAATATTTTAGCTTTTTGAATAATTTAGTGAATTATAAAATGATTTAATCCAGTTCAATTCTTCAATTTTTGCTATTAGACTTTCTGCCCCGTAGATGGCCAAAATTACACACTGTGCGCCGCCCAGATGCAGCCACAGGACGCCGCTCCAAACGCCGACGCCGAGAGTGGTAGCCAGGACTTACACAGGGTAGAGCTGGCCGCCACTCAGCGAGTCGACGCCGACGGCATCCCAGTACTGGCCGCAATTAACCGAACCAACGGCCTGAGAGCTTCGTCCGCGCAGCCAGCTCCCGTGCGCAGCGACGAGCCACGTGGCCCCGGCGTCGCCCTGGCGCCTCCACCCTCAGTTGTGCCAGCGGCTAGAAGGGGCACCCCGGAGCAGAGATCGGGCGCTCCACGACCGGACCCGGGCGCCCAGCAGGAGCAGCCGCCGGACACCCGGGACCCTAACAACTGCCAGGCACGCATGGAGGACAACAGTGCGGAGGTGGTCACCATCGGGCCCTCGGGGAGGTCGTCATTGGTGAGGCGTCTACGAGATTTATTTCTGAAGGCGCACTCGCGGCGATGGCAGTCCCAAAAGGCCCAAGGGATCTACGCGGGCGCTCTGGCGGGGGTGGGCAAGGAGTCAGGTTTCTTCACGCGGACCGGGGAGCACATGAGAATACCTGTGTACAAGTTTCTCTTCCCGGCCCGCCTCAACTCCGCTCCCGCCTTAAACCACTGCCCTGGTAACAAGAACAAGGCTTGCCGGAAGGGCTGCACCCGCCCAGACGGCACAGCCGCGTTCGAAACCATAGGACATGTGACCAACGAGTGCCGATTCAATTCGGCACTGTGGCACGCTCGCCACAACAACATCTGCGAGCATTACAAAGAGGCCGCAGTGGCGAGCGGATGGAAGGTCCTTAAGGAAAACCAGGTAGTGGTGGATAGTGAGCGCCCGGATCTCGTTCTCGCGCGGGGGCTACACTCCATCATCGTAGATGCAACGGTAGTGGCGGCGCGCGCCGGTAAGCTGCAGGAGAGATACGAGGAAAAGAAGAGTAAGTACAGTGCCTCCCGCGCAGCTCTCCTCAGCGCCGGCTACGCCTCCGCCGAAATGATACCGTTGGTGGTGGGTGCCCTGGGCGAATGGTACCCCGGAAGCGACGCTGCGCTCCTAAAGGTCTCGAATGGCTATCAGCTGAAAAAACTAAGACAGCGTATCATAGCTGAAGCCATCTCTGGGAGCGCGGCGTGCTACTTCGCCCACACAGCCAGGCCCTACCTCGCCCCGCGCGAGTACAGAGAGACTGTTGACAAGATCTGTGCCCCCCGCCCTCACCGCACCAACGGCAGCAGCAGCAGCAGTACCGGCGATGCACTCGCGTCACAGGCGCCACACTCGTCCCTCACGGACTAGAACTTTTTTCCTCAACATTTAAACTTTTTCTTTAGCTAGTAACTCTTTTCTCTCTCTCTCTCTCTTCTTGAACCTTTAACTTTTTGTTATTTTTTTTTTAATATTTCTTTTTAATTCTTAACTGTTGTATTAGAAATTGTATTTGAAAAAGTCTGAATAAAAATATTCATATTGCAAAATTTACAAAGTGGATCCAGAAACTCTTGAAAGTTCTGAATACACTGAAGACAAGCAAACAAGTTGAAACAGCTTCCGCTTCCACAATCTAATTAAATATTCCACAAACGAAAAGAATTTACGATCAAAGGCAACGTTTCTAATGGAAGAGAAAATAAAATTATTCAGAAATCATCATCGTGTTTTCAATTTCCTTCTTTAACAAAGAAAATAGTAGAGCTGAAAAGTGGTTACAAATCGAATGAACTTGACTATATTCGAATGAATTCTATCTTCCCATGTATCACATCAATAAATTAACAGATAAAGCTAGAGAACCTTTACCCAGAATTCGTTTTTACGAGATTGCTATTTTTTGGGGTGTTTAATTACAGTATCTACAAATAATACGGATTCTCTCGTATATTATATTTCAGAAAATATTTAATTGACAGCGTAGCCATGTGAGAACTCTCGCATGTGAAACCTCATTCTCTCTCTTATCCTGCCAAACCATATTAAGGTGGAAATTTGTAAACGGAACTTATACAACGTTATTTACAAGACGTATAAGGATAACTTTGTACTTATAAAATATCAAATAAAAATTTAAAAAATGATATTTGAAACATATTTTCAATAAAAGTATGATATTTGAAACATATTTTTAATAAAAGTCAAGTCTCAATGTTAGAGACGGATGTTCTTGGAACAATTCCCAGCATTTCCTTAAAATATTTGGAGAGAGAATACAATCTTCCTTTTCGATTGCGATGATAGTCCCAAAGATATTAGAAATGCTTTTTAATCTTGAGAAAGCTACGTTAAGTTGTAGATGAAGTATCCGTAAACGCATTTCAATTACTGAAACTCAAAACTTGCTGAACTTTAAAAATCTAAAAAACGATCATGATTAAACAGAGGCAAAAATAATATTGTGAGTGACTAAATTCAAATAAAATGTCTGGTGCACAAATCTTTACATTTTGAGTGGAAAATTATCATACAATGACAAATCCCCAATTAATCGATTCGGATGAGGGTGTTACTGCAAATTACCTCACTCGATGCAAACTCTGATTTATCACACAGCGAATGGTTATTCGATCTAACCCACATCCAATAGAATCCGCATAAAATAAGAGCGCTTAAAACCTTGATTTGAAAATACAAACGTTATCTAAGATAAAAATTATAAATAGAGTAGAACAGACAGAAACGAAAGGAAATGGAGATATAAAATTAAAGAATACTTTGTGTCATTATGTGAGAGAACACGCCACTAAGAATTGGATGTCCGACATTTGCGCCTTTCTTGATTATCCTTGAAAGGCACGCAACGTACTCTATAGCCTTACGTGAGGTGAACAAATAATTGAGAATGAACAAATCAGTACAATATTCGTAAAAAATCAAAAAAAATATTTCGATTGTTGGCCTGAGCTCCATAGTTACGTCTAGTAGCACCGTGGGTATTATTTTTATTGTTGGACACCATACGTGGTACAAGATAAAAATATACATGAAAAATTTGTGTTCTCAGAGATCCCTTACATTTTTTTAAAGTTACATATGTCATTTACTAGTATGAGCATTGTTACCTGTGCTGTGTGTGTACGTACTAATGGGTAGCAGTGATGTGATTAAGTTTTTTGTAATTGACAATTGTAGTCCCCCACTTTCATGAGAAAGGAAAATATTCAAAATGTCCGGCAATCTCATCTTAACGCTCGATGGCTTTGTGGTGCGCAATCTAACCCGCCACTCCAACGGGGTCGTCAACGACCTTGTTGACATCGTCACAGAAAAGGGCACTCAGGTGGCGTTCCGCAGGGATGAGTGTAAAGTCCCGTTGGGGAGATAATAGGCGCCGTGCCTCGCTTTAAAAAAACGGAGAACGAGGAGCAGCCGTCGACACGACGTCTTAGGGGTGTGGCGAGGGGGGAGGGGGAGAGGGTGAACGGGGCGGGAGGAGGGAGGCGCCGCATGCCAAGAGGCAGCCAGACCCCCCGCGAGCGCTGCCACTGACCCACATAGCGGCGCGGGTAAACAAACGCCCGCCGCAGCCGCGCGCCAACCGCAGATGCCTCTGCCGCCGCCGGACTCGCTTCCCGTCCGCCCGAATGCCTCGCGCTCCAACTCCTGCCCTTCGCCCAAATCATCTCCCTGCGTCACATTCACTTGCACCAAAATCATCTTCCTACGTCATATTCACTCGCACGAAATCATCCCCCTACGTCATATTCATTCGCATTAACCTTCCAGCGGGCGCGCTGTCGTAAATTTTACAATAGCAGATTTTTTTTGTTTTTCTGTCAACTCATTGTTGTCAAAGACTTCTGCGTTCTTGGTATTCCTTGCAGGTATCTTTAGTGATGCATTCCTGCAGCCAATGTTTAGTTTGCACGCTATATTCAGTTTTTGTAACGCTATATTGGGGGTAAGTGTACAGTGACGTAAACTTTACACTGAGTGCCGGCTGTTGTTCTAAAATATTGTATTATAATTTCGCCTAATCGAAATTTTCTGTAAAGTGTCCAGATAAAGAATTCATGTGAACGAAAATCAGAATTTTCTTCAAGATCTGTCTGATCGGAGGAAGATCATGAATAGTGACAGTGACATCAAACGAATGTTGAATAAATAGACGAGCATCAGAACGATACTGGATCGGAACAAGATATTTTTGATACTAAATACGAACGTTTATCAACGGATATGTTTTCTGGTAGTAAATATCATTCTTAGATATTACAATGGGACAGAAAATTCCATTGTTCCACAATTTCTTTGATTTTTTCAAGAGTCACTGAATGTCGTAAAATTTACGACATGCGCCTGCTGGTGTGAACATCTTACGCGCGCCCGCTGGAAGGTTAAAATCCTCTCCCTAAGTCATATTCACTCGCTCGAAAATCGTCCCCTACGTCATATTCACTCACACCAAAATCATCTCCCTAAGACATTTTCACTTGCACGAAAATCTTCCAACGTCATATTCACTCGCACGAAAATCATCTCCCAACATTTTCACTACCACGAAAATCATCGTCCTACGTCTTATTCACTTGCACGAAAATCATCTCCCTACAACACATTTACTCGCACAAAAATCATCTATGTCACATTCACTCGCCCGAAAGTCATTCCTTACGTCATATTCATTCGCACCAAACTCGTCGCCCTCGTCACATTCACTGGCACGAAATCATCCCCTACGTCATATTCACTAACACAAAAATTATCTTCCTACGTCATATTCACTCCCGAGAAAATCATATTCCAACATCATATTTACTGGCACGAAAATCATATCTCTTCGTCAAATTCACTTGCTCAATTTCCTTACGTCATATTAACTTGCACGAAAATCAATGCCCTTTAACTCTTCATTTTTGCCAAAATCATTCCCAATGCCAACTACCCCACACCAAAAACAGCTCCCAATATGTTGATGAGATTGCTGAAAGTAACAATAATTGCCATAATAGAGCCTCTGACCGGGAGATCCTGCGATTCGAGTCTCTCGGTGGTGGATTTTCAACACTACGTAGATAGCTAGATCGAATTGGTAGTTATGAATAGTTTCTCCAATCAATAACAATAACGATCATAACACCGAATGACGGAGATATTCGACAGCGCGCGATCTTTCCTTCTTTTCTTACCCGATCCTCTTCCTTTACATGCATTACACCTGTCAGGAGACCAATCGAAAGCTTAGAGTTTGTCCGGACTGGGGTGATTCTCTGCTGGTGGAGATACCTGAAGCTGGGAAATCCCCACAAGCAAGTTATTACGTCGGTTCGGAATCTCACATTTTGGCGTGGGAGCAACTCCACCACGTTTCGGGAAAATCTTTTTCCAACATCCTCTTTGCTTTCACCAAAATCATTTCCCAGCATTGCCTCTATTTCATTAAAACCATCTTTCAGCTTCGTCTTAGCTTTCATCAACATTGTCTCTGATTTCGCCAGCATTAGCTTCAGGAACATCATCTTATCGCAAAATTTTGAAATTATAAATATTAATGTAAAAAACGATCTTAGAAACAGTACAAAAGATACAAGGTGATATAATCAGTGCGAGTCCTGTAACGTTTCGTCTTTTGTCGTCAACAATGAATAAGCATCGTTTGTATCTAGTCTGAGATGTATGCAGGACTGGTGATGAGTGACGGTGTTTGAAGATGGAGCAGAGATCATAATGTAGAGAGGTCATACCAACACTCGAACTGATATTAATTTCACGAGTAGGAACACATTATTTAATAGCCACGAAGAGCGTTTCTGCTGTTTCCAATATTGAACAAACTAAATTTACAACTTCAAAAGTTAGTAAAATGAGCAAACAAAAACTAGTGATAAAATTACATGGTAATTGAGAAGTTGACATCGTGTGTTGTTGCAGATGCTATTTGAGATGTAATGCAGTGTGAGATTTCTAAATTGATTATATTAGTTGAAAATATTAATTGACCTAGTAAAAAAGATATAATTATTACCATAGAGTGGACTATTTTTCCAAAGATTATTCAATATTAAATAATATCATCATTTTCTTATCTTATGTCATTTTGTTTGTCTTTGCTGTCAAAGACATGCGTTGAGTCAAAGTCATTGCTGCTCGCTCACGCATCCGCGTTGACAAGCAGTTTCTTGATTCTTACCAACGTCATCTGTTTCGCATCAAAAGTTACAGAAAAGTTAAAATACAAGATTTGGGGCAGAAGCCATGGAAACTATTTTTTCTGAAGGACATGTTATTGAATCGCACAATTTCGTTTGTGGATTGAAAGAAATTCTTAACTATGATGTCATGTCAAGAGATGGCTGTGTGTGTGTCTCTGTTAGCACTAGGAGCAAGGGATTTTGGGCAATGAAATGGCTGATAGAGAGGCGAAATTGGCTGGGAAAAATGTTTGTTTCTCCGATGACCCTATTCCGTTCTCGGATTTCTTCATGGAATTTAAACTTAAAATTCGGAAGAAAACTGAAGACTTATAGAAGAGGGGAAAAATAAGGGGTGTTTTTATTTTCAAAATTATTTTGATAATTTTTTTAGTAAACCTTGGTTTTTTAATTTTAAATTACCTAGGAAGGTCATTGTAACCATCAACAGAATTAGAAGTAATCATACATCACTAAATTGTAGTTTATCAAGGAAAAGTATTATAAATGATAAAAACTGTGTTTGTGGTGAAGGTAAAGATACAATCGAACACATATTTTGGAACTGCAAATTGCATGATTCTGAAAGAAAGTTTCTGTTAGGTAAAATTAATAAAATAGTTGGCTATGGTCCTCATTCCATTGTACCTCTGTTGTCTTTTAAGGATAAAAATAATATACGTACATTTCAAAGTGTTGTTAATTTTATTTTAAGTATAAACCGTGAAATTTAATGATAATAGTAATGTAAATGTTATATGTGTCTTACATGGCAATGTAAACTAAATGTTTAAAGCCAATAAAATTTACATTCATTCATTCACAAGGAGCAACGTAAAATCAGTTGCCGGACTGCCGCCGTGCGAGATGAATGTAACATGTTTCGATCAGCGCTCATACTCCAAGTCAACCGTTCTCCGTGGGAGAAATGCCACAGAATGTTACGGAAATCGGTGGAAGCTCTTGTGAGGAATGCCCTGACAGTGGCGAGACGGGCAGGAAAGTTTCTGGGAAGACCCGTAGCCATCAGTGAGCAGCAACGCACGCTAATCCAGCATCTGCCTAATCGGGCTTTTACAACGAGCAAGGAAGGCTTTTGGAATGTCGTGAACTCATAAATGGTAAAATATCTTTGAACATGAAACCAGAACTGTCGTTTTAAATACCTTAATAAACATCAGACACTAAACACCCGTGCTCTTCTTCTCACGAAAAAAAAGTTGCCATGTCTTATGTCCTATGTCTTGTATAGTTTCTTTCTGCATCATTTCTATATGATACCAAAAAGATGTTTTTGCGACGTGTTTTCTATTCTAGATAGTAAAATGGCTGAACCAATTCGGACAGACTTATTCGACGCGTGTGCCTCGTGAGAATATTCAGCGAGTAAAAGCATGATAGCGTAACACGTAGTGAACTGCAGAGCGGGGATCTCGGCACCTCGGGCACATCGAAGTTGAAGTTTGGAGGGGGAAGCGTAAATGCGAATCAGGAGTGTGACGCAACGCGCAGCTCAGCTCGCGATACTGTTCACAGTGGGTCCAAACGGGATCAAGCAGCAAGCTCTGTCCATTCTGCAAGTTTCAAGTTTCACAAGCAAGTATAACATCTCACCCAACAATCAGCAAATGCAATTTGTAGGGATTGTACGAATGATTCCTACTTCTTAATTCACTAGAGAACGTTTATAAATTGAGAGAAACACATAATAAATTATGATTCCATTACAGTAATGAACAAAAACTTGAATTCACTGCTGTGAATTTTGTTTTACTTATAATATGATATACGTGCACTTGAGTCAATTTCTTAATATCTCTTTGACATCAAACTTTTAAAAAACATAAAATATTTTCCAATTTGGGGTAAATATAATACATTAATGTTTCATTGGAATTTTCTCGATCACGCTTCCTATTGTCGCTTTCTGTCCGTCAATTAGTCAGTCCCTTCCGTTCTGCCTGACTGATGCCCTTTCAAACCCACTGGTTCACATACCGTTTTCTGTGTAAATGGTGCGGGTCCCGGCAAAAAACCCTCCGTATTTCAAAAGGCAAAAGAAAGAAAGAGAGAAAAAAGAAGAACGAAAGATACAGCAAAAATAGTTTTATTTGTGAAAAATAAATACTATAGCATTTGACGTCACTTGAGTGTTAAAAAATTATGTCCAGTAAATGGCGTCCTCCATTGTTGACACGTTGACAAAGGCTCTCCCGGAAGCTGACCGCAGTTCTTCTTAGGAAAAAGTTACAACGCGACGGAGCGCAACTCACTCTTCGCGGTGTTCTCTAGCAATTTTGAGAGAGTTTGAATCTAGACGCCCTCTGTCTTTGCGAGGAAACTTCAGCTGACCACAACGTCACTCGATTTATCAACTTGAGACTTTACTCTTTGGGGACTCCTAAAGACACAAATGTACGAAAATTGCCCCACAACTCTACAAGCACTCAAAAAGGAAATCACCAGGCAGTGGCTGCCATTCCACCGGAAATGGCACGAAGAGCTATGGACAACTTCCGGGAAAGGCATTCACAATGAATGTGCCAACAGTGGAAAACGCCATTTACCGGACATAATGTTTAAAAGCAAGTATTTTTTCTGTGTTTCTTTCTAACTGCCTTTTGAAATACGGGAGGTCTTTTTGCCGTACCCTCTATTACCCGTGCAACTTCTCTTGACCGATGACCTTGCTTCCCCCTCCTTTGAACAATAAACAGTTGCAGACAAAAGCTAGCAGCGAGCATTAAGTATAACATTCCAAACACATCTTCAGTGACGCTATATCTAAATAAATAAAATCTATTTACTGCTGAAACCTGAGAACTCCTCCTGGTCGTATTTTTCTCAAACAAAATCCTAAAGAAATAACCACAGTAGATCCAGATTCATCGCAGGAGATACCTGGAAGTCCTGAGAAATTATAACTCAAATTATTGAGGAAAATTGGAAAGGTATGACTGATACTCCAAAGATTGGCCATTGCTTCATAAAATCTAGTGGCCGATGAAACTAATACCCCCATCCTACCTGCATTTCTCCACGCCATCGGTCAAGAAAAGTTGCGCGATTGATACTAATGCTTTCTGTCTTAATAGTTTCTCCTTTATACCTCAATTTCGCGATACTAGGTGATATAAATAAAAATGAGTTAGTACTCTACAGAACTTGCTCACGAGTATAAGTAGGAAGTACACTTCTCATAAAGCAAATACTTTTTCTCATTTGAATAAAAATTTCGTGAAACTCGAAGCATTTACTTCTCTGAGTAATTGCTCATTAACTGATCTGTTATGATTGGTCTATTTTGTCTGTTTACCGCGCGTCGCGCGTGGTCTTTCCGTCATGTCGACGATTGCTTGTTTCTGATGGTATTAGGTTAAGTGATACAGTTGACGTGCATTGTCGGTGAAATCGTAGGAAAATCTTCCATCATTCATTTACTCGCCACCTAAAACCTCATAACCAGCTTACAACAGTCATGTATAACATATCTTGTAACCATTCAGTACGACTTGAGTGACCTAGAGAGGTTGCTCCGAAAATTCCAAGTAAATGCTTCATATTACAAGCAAATTCTCGATTTTATTCATATGAAAAGTAAGCAATTGCGCCTCGGCCGAGAAGTTACTCACCAATGGAAAAAATTGCTCAAAATAAGAGCCATTACTCGCGTCTTTTATTCATATAGTTTGAAGCAATTGCTTTGAAAATTCGAGAAAGAAGCAATAGCTCATTTTTATTCATATCATCCATTATTCGTTGGGATCCCGATTTGACCCACTGTAAGCTGCGCGCAGGCCCCGCAGAAATAGTCAAGGCCGGGCGGGCGGGCCGGCGCGCGGCAGCATGTGGCGGCGCGGCGTGTCGCCGGCCCTATTTATTAGCCGCGGTGCCCAGGGAAGCCGCAAGCGAGCGCGGATGTCCGCGTTCGCGTACCGCGCAGCTGGAACCACGCCCACGCTCACGCCCACACCCCCACGCACCCCATGCACCAAACGGCAGAGGTGGCTCATCTGATGGCACTGGAGTGTCTCTGACCGGAAGTCCTCGGTGTCGATTCTCGAATCGGGAAGAATGTTAGATACCACAAAGATGAGCTAGACGAAGTCAGCCAGTGTCGGAAGGAGAACTCTACCAGCCGGCTGCTCTGATCGGTAGTTTTCGGTGGCTTTCTCCGATCAACACCAGGCGCTAAGCTGGAGCTGTACAAATAGGACACGGAGCGCGCACGATCTTTCATTCATCTTTCTTATCCTATTCTCTCCCTTAGTTACACTAACATGCACTTCACTACCACACATGCAGGGAGACCGATCGGAGGCTTAGAGTTGTCACGGCCTGGGGCGGTTACCCGCTGGTGGGAGATACCCGGATGAGGAAAACATTGCAGGCGACGTGGCGCCGGACCTCACCCATCCAGTGGAGGAAGAAAACCGCCTCATCTCGTGATAAAATATGCACTATACTAACAGAACTAATGATAATACCTGTTGAAGCGCACAAAACCACGAAATCCACCAACCCGACTTGGCGTACTGGCCGTCAAATTAAGGAGGAAGAGTTCCCCAGAGGAGATGAACGGTCTGCATCTCCTCCGATACCCAAAATTCCGACAGTTCATGGCCAATGAAATGAGGAATTTTTGGATATTTCCATGTCATTGGATTTATTCATGAAGTATTAATCTTTTGATTGGTTAATATTCAAATAACTACAGACACCTGCCCCATTTACTTAGACTACTTAAAACCCATTATCATATTTTGTTTACCATCACGAGTAGCATCTATATAGAGAATCTGAGAAAGGCTCATTTTGTTGATTATAATGAGAAGCACAAAGCACCCACAACCCAACTATGCAATATCCGTTACCATTGCGCTCTGCGGTGTTGAAAGCCTTTCGGGCATCGCAGGCAGTCCGTGCTACCGTTCTTAGATGTATTCTAAAACATTAGACGTATTAGGACCTCCTGCTACACTTTCAGGAACTAGATCTTTTGCTATACCGCTTCCACCACTGCAGAGATAGTCAGAAACGTTGCAGAATTCTATGAAAAATCGAATTCACTGACGTTTGAAATTGTGTCCAATTTAATTGGATAAGCTGAGATGTTTTTCAATTTTGAATTAACGCAACATTCAAATATTTATTGGCGCAAAATACCAGTCCTTCGGAAAGTATTCCAATATTCCGAATTTGGTCGTTCGATGTTGCTTCGAATTCGAAGTTATTTTCACTTTTAAAACAATGATTTGCTAAGAACAGAATATTATTTTTGTTCATCTTACACACTACAACGTTTATTTAAATGTTCCTTTTAAAACTAATATGGGATGAGTCTTATCAAGTGATACAAAGACGTTGATAGCTCAGAAATACGATGTAGTATATGACGTAAAAGAAGACAAGAGAAGAGATGTGAAACCGCGTGGTAAAACAGTTACAAGGTTGTTTACGTTTTCACAAATTCCTGATGAAGTAAGTGCCTGCTATTCACTCTCTTGAAACCCAGGAAGAACAATAATGCACTGACAGTAGCAAGGTCCTTGAATGCCTCAGCGCATCATCGGACCTTGGTTACCAAGTGTTCCGTAGTAACACATTTCAAAAATGTTTGCTATTTCAATGGTAGAGCAATGAACGCGAACAAAAAAAATCATTTCCTCTCCGTCATTCAAACTCGTTATTTACTTTTGCTCGGTGGAAATCGACGTGTTTTGCCAGTTAGGTAGACTCTTTGGGACTGCGCCAGAGCAGCGCACTTCATGCCCGTGCCAGCGAGCGAAGAAAAGCAACGAAACAGCGACCGTACCTAGCTATTTGTGCCCCAATCGCGAAATCTAACTCTCTAAAGTTGGGTAAGTCATCAAGTGAATTTGATTCTACTGATGCAAGAGTTTTAGAACACATCTTCCTCGAATTTCTCCATCCACCTACCTAACATAACCGGACCAACCTTTTACAACCTCGGAATAGATTCTCCCTCTTCCTGAGAATAAAAAAAACAGATATCCCCTTCATTCATTCTTTAATTTCTTTTCCTCGTTTGAATAGAAATAATTAACATCAGTAATTAAATCAGCTTTAGTAACGTTCTGGCGGTGTTCATTGAGTTTCCCTACTCCTACTTTATAAGGTTCAGTATAAGTCACCAGTCATCTGTGGAGCCGAAAGTCTGAACGATGTAAATTCAGAAAAATAAATAAATAAAGGAAAAATAAAGAACATCTTCCACGTCCGAGGCGAATCCAGAGTGACGTGATAACGGAAGCTATGACTCCTTTTCCGAAACTTTTTGGTTTTAAATTGAGATGTTGTTTTACTCATTGTCACGTATGGTACAGACATTATTAGGCATTAAAAATGCAAAACGGACTCAACTTCAAGTTCTCGTTGGCACGGGTTAACCTTGTTTTAATCACTCTAGACAAAGTTCGAATAACCTCTGTGTTGAAAATCTGCACCAATATACTTCAACCAATGTTCATGGCTCTTTGTCGACATCTGGTGACTCTGACGTTTTCCTTGCAAACAACATAAGCTATGACTCATGGAACCCAAGTGCAATGCTTGAAATTGTTGTTCCACGGGAATATTTTATACCATCAGTGAACAAGAATAGAGGCACATCAAAAATTGGATGTATTAGAGAAGAAAAGGATCTAGAAAATAGGTTATATTCACTAGGGATCATTTCATAAAGCTAGATTTACAATATAGTTGATGCAAAGTGTAAAATCATGTCTTTTGGGCGCGAACTACATGCACCGCTCAAGTTAAAAACTACACGTATTCTCTATCTAAGTGCCAACTATTCTTATTCTTCACTTCTCTTATTATTATGACTCGCAGAGAAAAATTAAGGAAGTGTCATTCTTAGCATCGTTGAAGTGCAAGGGATTTGATAAAAAATAAATAATTTTTTGTGAAGTGAAGCTTGATAACACCGTTTGAACCAACGTTGAGGAAAACTTCTAACTTTGTGTACTCAAGGTGCGACAACCAGATAATCGCGGTCCGTCTACAACGTTACACTGCAGTGTCGTGGTAGATCCCAGAATTGGGACACGTAATACATACAAGCTTCTAAGATAAGATAAACGTGTGATAAACGGTTTAATAACATTTTTGGGTGAAATTCATCAATCATTTTATCCCAACTGATTTTAGATTATCGTGTATTTCACTAATCAGTTCTGTAAAGTACCCTATCGGCAGGTTACGAATGTTTTTATCTTCGTAATTTAACGAGAAAAGTAAGGCTTATTAAATGAAGGATATGAAGTCATATAAGGTAAGGAATACTCTTCACGTACGTCGTGCACCTGTCGTCGGTAGTTTAAAATTCAGTGAACAACCCACGTACATGAAGTCTGCGAACGATACATATCTGTGTAGGGTTCTGATGCGCGCGCAATACTAAGGAATGTTTTACACTTCATGCTTGTGGTACAGAATAGAGCAAATAGGGAGAATATATTCAACCTGCAGACTGAAACCGGAGGGTAAAATAAGAGATGTGTTATTTCGTGCAGAAGCTTCTCGAAGAAAACAAATTTCTTAATTTTCTTTGGTTCGTACTCTGATAGAAGTCCTAAATCTTGTTATAAGATTGTTCCGAACACCACAAGAACAATTCGTATTCTTTTAGAAATTATTTATTTCATTTCTTTTCGGGCACGTCAATTGCTATGGTAATACACCTATTGTGTAGGGAAAGTTTTAGCCCAGGAGGTGGCAGATCTAGGGGAAATTCCTAGATAGTGAGATCTGGCGCCGACCTAGATGCGAAGGATTTTTCTCTGCAGGTATCCAGGCGCAGTGGAAAAATGGTAGTATTACGGTGAACACAAGGGCGTTTTAACTCTCATATATCGTGATGGAGACCATTACAGTGGCGGCCTCTCCTGCAGCTCCTTCTTACAGGAACTAAAACAAAAACTGCTGCAACGATACTTCAAACGTGCGTAGTTGCTGCCTAGGTTCGCGAGACCCAAGCAGGCGCGTAATGTTATAAAAGATAGTGTGGATGTTTCGCGCTTTCTTCGGCGGTTTCTTATACGTACATATTATGAATAATTGAACAATTAGAAGCCCCTTTTCGTATTTGTCACAAATCAGCCAATTTTTATGCGCGGATGAGGCAAACCTGCTCTGCAGCTGTACCCGGCGACCACCAGCACCTCCTGTAGTAGCACTCTCAAGCTTTGTCTCCGGTTTTGTTGAGTGTTGCAAGGCCCTGGTGAACACAGTGTGTAAAAAATAGTAACAGTGGCGGTGAAAGTGGTGGTGGTCATAGAAATGGTGGTGGCGATGCTGATAGCAAAGGTGGTGGTGTTGGCGGCGTCAGTTGGCTATAGCTATGATAACGACATCTGCGCATCGTTGGAGGAGTTAGCGGAGAAGAGCGAGAATTGCGTTAATGATAACAGCGCCTGCGCCTACGTCGTATTCGCTGCCAGAGAGGCATCGTGAGCGAGATTACCAGCGGCGAGTGGCCTGAAATAGAGCACGGCTCACCGCCCCCACCACCATTCTCATCAGGTCGATTCCCTCGCCCCAGTGTGAGACACCGCGCGCAGCACCTATCACAGGGGCATAACGCACTGCAGGGACCAAGGATTCCATAAGTAAAGTACTTTAAATAGACAGATTCACAGCTTTTCTATTATGGAGAACCGAAACGCTGAAGTATATAAGTCGCCTCCGGTTTTGGGGGATTAATATTTTTGCTCACTATATCAGAGGTTCATTATATCCAATGATGTCAAAATTAAATAGAATTTCCCCATGACGATTATTTTGTTAATATAGAGGTACAGCAAAATTCAAGAACATGATCTGAAAATTTTAATATCTTTATCTGATTTTTTAAGAACGATGTGAAACGGGAAACGGGACAAGTGACTTAAGTTAATTAAAACGGAGGGTTTACTATATCAGAGTTCGCTATAACTGGAGTCGGCTGTAGTCGTGAATCTGCACTGAAGTTCGAACACCGGGCAAAGTCTTACGAGTCCTAATTGTGGCAGAATTTCGACACTAACTAAGGAGCTGTTGGACGATTCCATTTCCTCGAGAAGGAGGCTGCTCTGATGCGCATCCGCGCACACCTTTTTGCAAATCGCCAAAACTCCTCATCGATGGACAATAAACCCACTAACAAACGATCTTTTTGTGGCAACTAACAGGAGACAAACTGACTCACAAACATTACAACATGGATAAATCCAATCGATTATCCTTCTTTCCGTGTGTTGAAATTAGCAAAACACTGAAAATGACCATTTATATAAAACTGAAGGAACAGCGCATCAGCTGACACTAAGAATAGGTATGAGGACAGGGTTTAAAATATAGTAGGCGATCTGTGGCTCAGAGTTTAAGGTTCTACTAAGGAATCCGCCGGAAATTGATTGAAGGGAACCACCGAAACGAGCAATTAGATCAGCTGGCCTCTAGAATTCCGGAGGTTGCATCTTTGTTCGTAGCATCTTAGTTCCTCCCGTCCATTGTTTCCTACAACCTCTGCAGTGAGTCTTGTCACCACTGCCGTGACCCCCGCTGCCGGTTCACGCTGCATGCAGGCTAGCTGCAGTGCAATCTGCGTCGCGTGCTGGCACGCCGTACAATTCCGTAGGTAGGTGAATTCAAGAGCGGCGAACCCATAATGATTTCCCAGAACATAGAAGAGTTCCGCAAAAACATCGGATGGAATCTACGAAAAATCTAAAAAGCAAAATAAGTTTAAAACATTATCTTAAGATATTTTAAACATTACCCATCTTCATCAGATATTCTTTATTTAGACGACGTTTTTCGAAACAAATGTAAGTAGAGCCCTCAAATCTATGAATACATCACAAATGTTTCCGTTTGTCGATTTAGCTATTCTTCAAGGTTGATCACTAAAACTTTCTATCACCTGTTTTCGCTCGCTGTCTCTCAAAAGCGATAATACATTATAATGCTTCAGATTGTAAGAAAGTTGAAGGTATGTTGAATTGAGAAGCTTCTGAAATTGGAGAACCCTGAGAAAACCTGACCACTTTCCACCATAAATCTACAAGCATTGACCGAGATTTGAACTCATCAACACAGAGACGAGAAGTTACTGAACCTCTTTGTCTGTCAAGGCGGCTCCATACATTCGGCATTCGCCGAGTAGCGAGCTACTGTCTGCCCAATCTCGACCAGCTGATATGTTCGGCAATTGTTGGCCTCCTGTGATGGCCCAAAGACCGACTCGCGTTAGGCGGCGAGCGGTAGCTCGCTACTCGCCGAATAGCGAATGTGTGGAGCCACCATCAGGGAGTCGCTTGCGACGCACTTGCCCTGAAGAAGGCCGACAAGAAGGGTCTAAACGCGCCATTCTGACACAGACGCAGTATTGCTCTTAAGAATTGACACACAGATTCCGTCCGCGCGAAACTAGCGGTAATGGCAACAAATCTTCTTCTGCCACTTAATACGCCGTTTTAAAGAGACTTGGGACCTGTAAGCCTAATTAAACTTTTAGGTGGATATGAAACACATGGTAACTACAGTCCACTCATACCATCTCTTTATAAATTTTCTCACTTGCTATTTTTATTTGTATATTAAAAATCAGATGATGTTAAACTGATTTAATGTAACTGGTATCACCATTTTTTTGTGTACACCAATTGAAAACGCTTATCTATTTTCACACACATTAAAACGGAACAATTTAAATCTCTTATAAAATATTATCTTATAAAACATAAGACAATACAGCTACAGTAACACGCGACAGACGACCACTACTACACACTGTAGCGACACGTATGTAGTGCCAAAACAGAACCTGGACAAATGCATTCTATTGTCGATCGTTCTCGCTGGATAGCTTTGCAGCCCCGGTTGGCGCCTGCGCTCTGATATGAAGGCAGGCCTGGAAATCTGTCCTCTGTAAGGATCGAAACTGTTGGAACCACTCGTTCTCTGCTGCTCTCGATACAATCGGCAGCAAATGTCCTGTGCACAGTTTGTTAGTAGTTCAGTGTTTCGTTTGTCAGATCGTTTCGCTTGTGATAAGCACCGTGAGCTCTCTTACAAATAAGGAAATAATTTAATACAGAATTTGTCTATTTTAATTAAATTTAGGGGTTAAATTAATTAAAATTAGGTGTACACACAGCATAAACTTTCTCGCATTTTTGTTAGGGTTGAAAGTGTTTAAAAATTGTGACAAGGAAATGCAGACCATCACATGCTTAATAATTGATGAGTTATAGAGTAAGCTTTACTAAAAGTTTCGTAGGATTTGTGTTTATAATAACTACTGAAAAATGTTTAAAATAGGATTGCAATGCGCCTTTGTGATCGAATTTTTTAATCAGGTTTCATCGCAGAAGAGCATTCCGTACTATTGGTGTATACATTGTTCAGTTACCCCTTCAATGAAAGTGGAATAAAAAGCACATTTAAGTTATTTATTGTAAACGCTTGAGCAATAACCGATTTCGAGTGATCCGACGACTTTTCCAGCATTCATTGTCTTTTCACTTGCCACGTGACGCGTAACCCGAAAACAGATCTATATTGTATCGGTATCATTCGTTCTGGGTAATGGCAGTGCCGGAACCCGCATTTTCAAACAGGCGTTGAGAACAATCGGAGTTGAGTGTCTTTTGTTTATTTAAGGTCGTATCAACGTCTAGGTCATTAGCGACCACTTTTGGATTTTAACGTTATGGTATCAATGACAATGAAACGATATAGCAGTGTTGTCAAGGTTAAGCCCACGAGCGGGGGCCCGTGGCACGAGTGGCACGACGAAATCGCCCCTCCACGCAGTTCGTCACCCCGCCACCAGAGACAACGCCATCCCTATGTGTAAAACGGTGGGGTTAGTTAGTTTACTAAAAGTTTACTAATACTAGTTTACTAATACTAGTTAGTTAGTTTACTAATACGTTCGTTAGTTAGTTTAATAATTACTTTCCTTTTCCGACGCTAGTTGTTCAGAGAAGCTCGCGGCATGCTACCGAGCCCACGACGTGCGGCCACTGCCACCAGTAGAGGACCTTGACACCACTGTTCTAGGTCATTAGAGACTGGATTTTTTGTAATTACATATTTTTGTCTTTCTACTAATCGCTCTAAAAATTGTAGTCTTGGCGAATAATCGCTTTTCTAACACAATATTAAAATTTTTCGTTACGTTTTTACATTTTAGTATTACATTACATATTTACATATTTTGCCATTTTCACGAATTATTCTTTTATCCTACCAATTTTCTTAAAATGTATTACGTATTTTTTATAAAAAAAATATTTTCAAAACAGTCAGCAAAATTTTATGCGTACATTATTAACTGCGTGCTGTTTACTCGAGGTATGCTACATGATGGCTCGGTCGGGTATTCGCACAGTCCGGCGCTCTGCTTCAGTTTACTCACTGGCGGGAGATTGCGTCAGCGATGATATCAGTTTCACCTTAAGGTTGAAAAGTACCACTGAGACCGCGTTCGTGACCTTTAACCTTAATTTCCAAAAATTGTTTAAATCGTGTATACTGTTTTTTAAATTTGTTAGGAATCTCTTGTAAGAATGATTTCGTATTATGTCAATGTTTGTAGAAATAGTGCATTTAAATTACATATTATATCCTATTTACATTTTATAGCATATCTTACGGTTATTTAATTACATAGTTATGTACATATTTTCACTTTCATAGTACATACTTTTCGAGTCTCTAGCATTCATTAATGACCACTTTTGGATTTAATAATGATGAAACAATATAGTGATGATATGGGATGAAAGATCGCTTCTGTCTAGCGATCTCGGCCATCGGGCCGGCCCGCGGCGCTGTGTGTTTGCGCGCGGCTCTCGTGCCCATGTGAGGCACTGTGGATCTCGCGGCGGAGGGGGGGAGGGGCGCGCGGCCCGAGCGGCCGCCAGCTGCGCCCACGGAAAAATCGGGTGCTCGTTACGGCCGTCGCCGCAACGGATTTTCACTTATTGGCTCGGAATGGCGCAGCACAGGGACTGCTCCAGGCGCAACACAAGAGATCCACAAAGGAGCGTCTTGGTTACTACAAGCTATATTGGGGAACGTCATGAGAAATTGTTCCCATGGTTCAAAGCATATTTAATGTTCTTAAATAGGTACAGACCAATGAACACATTTGAATTGTAATATATAAGTTGACAAAACACGTGTATAAAATTAGCGAAACACGAACTTTCCTTCAGTTCCACGCACACATGGTATTCGGGAGCGTGAATTTCATCGCACTTAAAAATGCTATCAATCGAACTGTGTCCTTTCTATCTCAATTCAATATGTTGAAAGGACACTGTACGAACTTTTATTCACTTGGTTTATAACCAGTATTAAAGACTGGTTAATGAACGCAATACATTGTGGGGACTGTGCCATGAAGTTAGATTTTCTTGATGACGATA
>JAHLJT010009436.1:250885011-250980672 GCA_031308135.1 Acheta domesticus | reverse complement strand
AGTTCGAATAACCTCTGTGTTGAAAATCTGCACCAATATACTTCAACCAATGTTCATGGCTCTTTGTCGACATCTGGTGACTCTGACGTTTCCTTGCAAACAACATAGCTATGACTCATGGAACCCAAGTGCAATGCTTGAAATTGTGTTCCACGGGAATATTTTATACCATCAGTGAACAAGAATAGAGGCACATCAAAAATTGGATGTATTAGAGAAGAAAAGGATCTAGAAAATAGGTTATATTCACTAGGGATCATTTCATAAAGCTAGATTACAATATAGTTGATGCAAAGTGTAAAATCATGTCTTTGGGCGCGAACTACATGCACCGCTCAAGTTAAAAACTACACGTATTCTCTATCTAAGTGCCAACTATTCTTATCTTCACTTCTCTTATTATTATGACTCGCAGAGAAAATAAGGAAGTGCATTCTTAGCATCGTTTGAAGTGCAAGGGATTTGATAAAAAATAAATAATTTTTGTGAAGTGAAGCTTGATAACACGTTTTGAACCAACGTTGAGAAAACTTCTAACTTGTGTACTCAAGGTGCGACAACCAGATAATCGCGGTCCGTCTACAACGTTACACTGCAGTGTCGTGTTAGATCCCAGAATTGGGACACGTAATACATACAAGCTCTAAGATAAGATAAACGTGTGATAAACGGTTTAATAACATTTTGGGTGAAATTCATCAATCATTTTATCCCAACTGATTTTAGATTATCGTGTATTTCACTAATCAGTCTGTAAAGTACCCTATCGGCAGGTTAGAATGTTTTTATCTTCGTAATTTAACGAGAAAAGTAAGGCTTATTAATGAAGGATATGAAGTCATATAAGGTAAGGAATACTCTTCACGTACGTCGTGCACCTGTCGTCGGTAGTTTAAAATTCAGTGAACAACCCACGTACATGAAGTCTGCGAACGATACATATCTGTGTAGGGTTCTGATGCGCGCGCAATACTAAGGAATGTTTTACACTTCATGCTTGTGGTACAGATAGAGCAAATAGGGAGAATATATTCAACCTGCAGACTGAAACCGGAGGGTAAAATAAGAGATGTGTTATTTCGTGCAGAAGCTTCTCGAAGAAAACAAATTTCTTAATTTTCTTTGGGTTCGTACTCTGATAGAAGTCCTAAATCTTGTTATAAGATTGTTCCGAACACCACAAGAACAATTCGTATTCTTTAGAAATTATTTATTTCATTTCTTTTCGGGCACGTCAATTGCTATGGTAATTACACCTATTGTGTAGGGAAAGTTTTAGCCCAGGAGGTGGCAGATCTAGGGGAAAATTCCTAGATAGTGAGATCTGGCGCCGACCTAGATGCGAAGGATTTTTCTCTGCAGGTATCCAGGCGCAGTGGAAAAATGGTAGTATTACGGTGAACACAAGGGCGTTTTAACTCTCATATATCGTGATGGAGACCATTACAGTGGCGGCCTCTCCTGCAGCTCCTTCTTACAGGAACTAAAACAAAAACTGCTGCCAACGATACTTCAAACGTGCGTAGTTGCTGCCTAGGTTCGCGAGACCCAAGCAGGCGCGTAATGTTATAAAAGATAGTGTGGATGTTCGCGCTTTCTTCGGCGGTTTCTTATACGTACATATTATGAATAATTGAACAATTAGAAGCCCCTTTTCGTATTTGTCACAAATCAGCCAATTTTTATGCGCGGATGAGGGCAAACCTGCTCTGCAGCTGTACCCGGCGACACCAGCACCTCCTGTAGTAGCACTCTCAAGCTTTGTCTCCGGTTTTGTTGGAGTGTTGCAAGGCCCTGGTGAACACAGTGTGTAAAAAATAGTAACAGTGGCGGTGAAAGTGGTGGTGGTCATAGAAATGGTGGTGGCGATGCTGATAGCAAAGGTGGTGGTGTTGGCGGCGTCAGTTGGCTATAGCTATGATAACGACATCTGCGCATCGTTGGAGGAGTTAGCGGGAAGAGCGAGAATTGCGTTAATGATAACAGCGCCTGCGCCTACGTCGTATTCGCTGCCAGAGAGGCATCGTGAGCGAGATTACCAGCGGCGAGTGGCCTGAAATAGAGCACGGCTCACCGCCCCCACCACCATTCTCATCAGGTCGATTCCCTCGCCCCAGTGTGAGACACCGCGCGCAGCACCTTATCACAGGGGCATAACGCACTGCAGGGACCAAGGATTCCATAAGTAAAGTACTTTAAATAGACAGATTCACAGCTTTTCTATTATGGAGAACCGAAAACGCTGAAGTATATAAGTCGCCTCCGGTTTTGGGGGATTAATATTTTTGGCTCACTATATCAGAGGTTCATTATATCCAATGATGTCAAAATTAAATAGAATTTCCCCATGACGATTATTTTTGTTAATATAGAGGTACAGCAAAATTCAAGAACATGATCTGAAAATTTTAATATCTTTATCTGATTTTTTAAGAACGATGTGAAACGGGAAACGGGACAAGTGACTTAAGTTAATTAAAACGGAGGGTTTACTATATCAGAGTTCGCTATAACTGGAGTCGGCTGTAGTCGTGAATCTGCACTGAAGGTTCGAACACCGGGCAAAGTCTTACGAGTCCTAATTGTGGCAGAATTTCGACACTAACTAAGGAGCTGTTGGACGATTCCATTTCCTCGAGAAGGAGGCTGCTCTGATGCGCATCCGCGCACACCTTTTTGCAAATCGCCAAAACTCCTCATCGATGGACAATAAACCCACTAACAAACGATCTTTTTGTGGCAACTAACAGGAGACAAACTGACTCACAAACATTACAACATGGATAAATCCAATCGATTATCCTTCTTTCCGTGTGTTGAAATTAAGCAAAACACTGAAAATGACCATTTATATAAAACTGAAGGAACAGCGCATCAGCTGACACTAAGAATAGGTATGAGGACAGGGTTTAAAATAATAGTAGGCGATCTGTGGCTCAGAGTTTAAGGTTCTACTAAGGAATCCGCCGGAAATTGATTGAAGGGAACCACCGAAACGAGCAATTAGATCAGCTGGCCTCTAGAATTCCGGAGGTTGCATCTTTGTTCGTAGCATCTTAGTTCCTCCCGTCCATTGTTTCCTACAACCTCTGCAGTGAGTCTTGTCACCACTGCCGTGACCCCCGCTGCCGGTTCACGCTGCATGCAGGCTAGCTGCAGTGCAATCTGCGTCGCGTGCTGGCACGCCGTACAATTCCGTAGGTAGGTGAATTCAAGAGCGGCGAACCCATAATGTATTTCCCAGAACATAGAGTTCCGCAAAAACATCGGATGGAATCTACGAAAAATCTAAAAAGCAAATTTTTTAAAAGAATTTTAAAACATTACCATCTTCATCTAGATATTCTTTAATTTAGACGACGTTTTTCGAAACAAATGTAAGTAGAGCCCTCAAATCTATGAATACATCACAAATGTTTCCGTTTGTCGATTTAGCTATTCTTCAAAGGTTGATCACTAAAACTTTCTATCACCTGTTTTCGCTCGCTGTCTCTCAAAAGCGATAATACATTATAATGCTTCAGATTGTAAGAAAGTTGAAGGTATGTTGAATTGAGAAGCTTCTGAAATTGGAGAACCCTGAGAAAACCTGACCACTTTCCCACCATAAATTCTACAAGCATTGACCGAGATTTGAACTCATCAACACAGAGACGAGAAGTTACTGAACCTCTCTTGTCTGTCAAGGCGGCTCCATACATTCGGCATTCGCCGAGTAGCGAGCTACTGTCTGCCCAATCTCGACCAGCTGATATGTTCGGCAATTGTTGGCCTCCTGTGATGTGCCCAAAAGACCGACTCGCGTTAGGCGGCGAGCGGTAGCTCGCTACTCGCCGAATAGCGAATGTGTGGAGCCACCATCAGGGAGTCGCTTGCGACGCACTTTGCCCTGAAGAAGGCCCGACAAGAAGGGTCTAAACGCTGGCCATTCTGACACAGACGCAGTATTGCTCTTAAGAATTGACACACAGATTCCGTCCGCGGAAACTAGCGGTAATGGCAACAAATCTTCTTCTGCACTTAATACGCCGTTTAAAGACTTGGGACCTGTAAGCCTAATTATAACTTTTTAGGTGGATATGAACACATGGTAACTACAGTCCACTCATACCATCTCTTTATAAATTTTCTCACTTGCTATTTTTATTTTGTATATTAAAATCAGATGATGTTAAACTGATTTTAATGTAACTGGTATCACCATTTTTTTGTGTACACCAATTGAAAACGCTTATCTATTTTCACACACATTTTAAAACGGGAACAATTTAATTCTTATAAAATTATATCTTATAAAACATAAGACAATACAGTACAGTAACACGCGACAGAAACCGACACCACTACTACACACTGTAGCGACACGTATGTAGTGCCAAACAGAACCGGACAAAATGCATTCTATTGTCGATCGTTCTCGCTGGATAGCTTTGCAGCCCCGGTTGGCGCCTGCGCTCCTGATATGAAGGCAGGCCTGGGAAATCTGCCTCTGTCAAGGATCGAAACTGTTGGAACCACTCGTTCTCTGCTGCTCTCGATACAATCGGCAGCAAATGTCCTGTGCACAGTTTGTTAGTAGTTTCAGTGTTTCGTTTGTCAGATCGTTTCGCTTGTGATAAGCACCGTGAGCTCTCTTACAAATAAGGAAATAATTTAATACAGAATTTGTATTATTTTAATTAAATTTAGGGGTTAAATTAATTAAAATTAGGTGTTACAACAGCATAAACTTTCTCGCATTTTTGTTAGGGGTTGAAAGTGTTTAAAAATTTTGACAAGGAAATGCAGACATCACATGCTTAATAATTGATGAGTTATAGAGTAAGCTTTACTAAAAGGTTTCGTAGGATTTGTGTTTATAATAACTACTGAAAATGTTTTAAAATAGGATTGCAATGCGCCTTCTGTGATCGAATTTTTAATCAGGTTTCATCGCAGAAGAGCATTCCGTACTATTGTGTATACATTGTTCAGTTACCCCTTCAATGAAAGTGGAATAAAAAATGCATTTAAGTTATTTATTGTAAACGCTTGAGCAATAACCGATTTCGAGTGATCCGACGACTTTTCCAGCATTCATTGTCTTTTCACTTGCCACGTGAACGCGTAACCCGAAAACAGATCTAATATTGTATCGGTATCATTCGTTCTGGGTAATGGCAGTGCCGGAACCCGCATTTTCCAACACAGGCGTTGAGAACAATCGGAGTTGAGTGTCTTTTGTTATTTAAGGTCGTATCAACGTCTAGGTCATTAGCGACCACTTTTGGATTTTAACGTTATGGTATCAATGACAATGAAACGATATAGCAGTGTTGTCAAGGTTAATGCCACGAGCGGGGGCCCGTGGCACGAGTGGCACGACGAAATCGCCCCTCCACGCAGTTCGTCACCCCGCCACCAGAGACAACGCCATCCCTATTGTAAAACGGTGGGGTTAGTTAGTTTACTAAAAGTTTACTAATACTAGTTTACTAATACTAGTTAGTTAGTTTACTAATACTTTCGTTAGTTAGTTTACTAATACTTTCCTTTTCCGACGCTAGTTGTTCAGAGAAGCTCGTGGCATGCTACCGAGCCACGACGCGTGCCACTGCCACCAGTAGAGGACCTTGACACCACTGTTCTAGGTCATTAGAGACTGGATTTTTTGTAATTACATATTTTTGTCTTTCTACTAATCGCTCTAAAAATTGTAGTCTTGGCGAATAATCGCTTTTCTAACACAATATTAAAATTTTTCGTTACGTTTTTACATATTTAGTATTACATTACATATTTTACATATTTTGCCATTTTCACGAAATATTCTTTTTATCCTACCAATTTTCTTAAAATGTATTACGTATTTTTTATAAAAAAAATATTTTCAAAACAGTCAGCAATTTTTCGTACATTATTACTGCGTGCTGTTTACTCGAGGTATGCTACATGATGGCTCGGTCGGGTATTCGCACAGTCCGGCGCTCTTGCTTCAGTTTACTCACTGGCGGGAAGATTGCGTCAGCGACTGATATCAGTTTCACCTTAAGGTTTGAAAAGTACCACTGAGACCGCGTTTCGTGACCTTTAACCTTAATTTCCAAAAATTGTTTAAATCGTGTATACTGTTTTTAAAATTTGTTTAGGAATTCTCTTGTAAGAATGATTTCGTATTATGTCAATGTTTGTTGTAGAATTAGTGCATTTTAATATTACATATTATATCCTATTTTACATTTTTATAGCATATTCTTACTGTTTTTATTACATATTTATGTACATATTTTCACCTTTCATAGTACATACTTTTCGAGTCTCTAGTCATTCATTAATGACCACTTTTGGATTTTAATAATGATGAAACAATATAGTGATGATATGGGATGAAAGATCGCTTCTGTCTTAGCGATCTCGGCCATCGGGCCGGCCGCGGCGCTGTGTGTTTGCGCGCGGCTCTCGTGCCCACTGTGAGGCACTGTGGATTCCTCGCCGGTCGGAGGGCGCGCGGCCCGAGCGGCCGCCAGCTGCGCCCACGGAAACATTCGGGCTGCTCGTTTACGGCCGTCGCCGCAACGGATTCTTCACTTCATTGGCTCGGAAATGGCGCAGCACAGACTGCTCCGGGCGGCACACAAGAGATCCACAAAGGAGCGTTTTGGTTACTACAAGCTATATTTGGGAACGTCATGAGAAATTGTTCCCATGGTTCAATAGCTATTTAATGTTCTTAAATAGGTACAGACCCATGAACACATTTGAATTTGTAATATTAGTTACAAAACACGTGTATTAACATTTAGCGAAACACGAACTTTCCTTCCAGTTTCCGCACACATTTGGTATTCGGGAGCGTGAATTTCATCGCACTTAAAAATGCTATCAATCGAACTGTGTTTCCTTTCTACTCTCTAATTCAATATGTTGAAAGGACACTGTACGAACATTTTCATCATTGGTTTCTAACCAGTATTAAAGACTGGTTAATGAACGCAATACATTGTGGTGACTGTGCCATGAAGTTAGATTTCTTGATGACGATACTCGTATATAATTATTTCCGGTTGCAACGTCACCTGCAAGGTTAATTGTCCTTTGTTTTATATCTAACAACAAAATAGCACATTGTTGAAACAAAATGCAATTACGTAGTTTTGAATAGTAATTGAAACCCTTCGAATAATAACGAAAACGCCATACTTTAACGAAAGCTATATACGTGCGTGAAAGTTGTGCGGAACTCATTAACTGCGAATATTCATAGTTCTTTCGACGGTAATAAAAGCAAAACAAAAAGTACAAATCTAAATTGAAAACTAAATTACTTTGCTAATTGTATGAATATCTACATTCCAATTTGTAACTTTCCATTTTACAAAGTGAGAACATAGTAATCATTACGAGCTACCTGTTGGGCAAAACCCGAAAAAGGTGATCTCAAAATATTATTCTGATTTCGATTATCAAAATATATTTGAGATTTATGGAACAGTTCAATTGACGTCAGTAATTGCTTGTTTAATGCCTGGTATTTATTTACTTTCCTCTCGCATTGAGTTGTCATACCCTTTCGGCAAAACAAACCCTACAGTATTAGGATTAAATAGAATCAACATTTACAGAGAACATCGGTTAAAGTGGCAAGCCGTACAACAATAATCAAAATATACACATTTAAGAATAAAACAATTATTATTCGCAAATAGCTGATTAAATTCACGGAACCGAAAATTGACTGTTTTAAATATCTTTTGTTAAAAGCTCTTCCAAGCAATATGATATAACATTATCTATTTCGGAACACTATCAAGTAGTATTATATGTAACACCAAAAAATGTATAACAACGTGTAACATTAAAAATAATCCTCAATGATCAAAAATTTAATTCAAAGATGTTTACACTAAAAATATGAGCAAAATGGGCTACTATAGTATACCTCCAATGTCTCAGAAATTACCCAAATAGTATAAACATTGAAGAATGTCACAATAGCTTTTCAATATCAGCGAGAGTTTATTACTGATTATTTCACCTTTCAACAAGTATGAAACAGATCTAGTAAATTCTATAAAAATGTTATAATATTTTTTCTTTAACAATGTTTGTACCAGTTAGGTATTATTTTATCGATTGATGATAATGACTTAGAATTCGAAAACCACTTACTAAAATTAAAATTACATTCGTGAATATTATTTTTCATTCAAATGAGAGCAAAAATAAAGATTTCCTCAAAAGTAGTAATTAATTGGCTTTTGACATTTTTAACTTTACGTGCCTCATTCAAATCCATATACGTTCAAAATAGTGTTGGGGAGAAGTTGGTCCTCAATTAGGTATTAGGGCAGCTTAAATTCGACGTGGTGAGAATTCTACGCCATTGTCACAAATACCCAAACCTGATTCAGATACGGCTGAGGGTACCCCTTTTTTAAAATTTTATTTTATATAGGATTGTTTTACAAAATTCAGTTTTTCACTGAAACTCGCCATTTTTTGTTGACTGAAACCTAATTTACTATAAGCTAAAGGTGACCCTCAGCGCCTTTTAGATAAGTGATTGACTTCTAATCTACCTATCAGAGTCGCCTATTCCACGCGTCCGCCTAGAAAGATCTTCCTTTTCGTGATATGCAGCATTAAAGCTATTCATTTATTGGCAGAAACATATAAATACACATAAAACAATACTTTACAAAATTTTCGATTGCACTACAACCTAGTTTGAGACTTGGTCAATATCCGCGTTCTCACAACAGTCCGGGAGTCCTATTTGATGTTCAATGCTTTGCTCATACGCGAATAAGAAAATCAGGCTGACGCAAGGTTTCAATTTTTAACCACCGTGATGCTACGCGAGTCACGCAAACTCCATAGTAATGTCACTGTGACCGCTTGATTATTATTTTTTTTTTTAGAAACGAAAGAAGAATGATTGTGATTTCGTATTCGGGCAACAATCACAGAACATCGTAAGTGATCTGTAAAAATTCAATGTTCTTATGAGAAATGTATTTACGTGCAACTTCATTTTCTCCAAATACTGCCGTATCTAGAGGCTTGTGACATGAAAAAACAACAATTTAAATGCTGTCTTCTTTTCTCAAACTACGAAGACGTAGTGTCAAAAGTCACACCTTGGTGTCACACAATCACTGGATGCCTGTGACCGCGGCGATCTTTCATTCCCTAATTAAACAAAGGCCACGTACTAGCAGCTAGGATCAAGCTGTCATCAGCCTTAATGTAAGATAGGGCATTGGTCCAGAAAAACGTCTTTTCACCCTTCTCGTATAGAAACTAGTGCTTACCTTCACTGATGGTTAATTGGAATGTGTTACTTTGAGATACACGTACGTCAAAGTAAACTTTGCCGCTCGAACAGAAAGGATGTCATGGCCGTAAAACTACTGTGTAATGCAAAATAAATAAAACAAGGTGTGACAGGTAACAACGTGGCTTCCGTCGCGCATACTAAGAACGAGCCTCATGTTTCCATGAATGCGCATAAAAATTAATGGATGCAACTCTTACGACAGTGTCTTCAGCGTATTCCTTTCAATATTCCGACTCTGCTCCAATCATCAGCTTGTCTGTCAACATTGAATTCGTGCGCCAAAGACTTACTTTTTGTAGTAGTAACTTTTTGTAGTATTGTACTTCGGCTTGCGAAGGAGTATTTCGGGCTTGCTATGGTCACAGAGATCGTACTACGGTCGATAAGGATTAAGGATGAGAGTGAGAAGAGATTTGCAACGAAAGGATCGCGTGTGGGCCTTAGACCATTGTTTAACGTAATCCGATGCCATCGGCTTATAATTAACATTAAACGTCGTGTTTGTCATTACGTTTCATTGAAAAAATTATTGATGGAGCTATATGATATACTGTGTATTGCTGTATGCAGAGACTCTTAGAGAATAATCAATAAATAGTTACGTGTATTTCTAAAAAAAGGTTTCACTAAAGTTGTAGCGATGAATAAGAGTGTTATTATTCCATTGTTACATAATAAAATAGATAGCACGTACGTCAGTGCGTCATTCACGAGATTTTAACTGTTTTTGTCGTTAACGAAATAAAATAAATATAAAAAGGCAATATCCCTAAGCGAAGACACGATCGGGGTCCCGGCCGCGAACTGCGGCGCATCCAAATGCGCATTCGTTCAGTGCTGTCCTCTAGTACTCTAGCACTACTACTTTGTTTCACGACCTTCTTTTTACGTTTGCCATTCTTTCTTACCTTCCAATTAAAGGCCTCTTTGGTAAACCAGAGGAATTTTCTGGCTACGATCAGAACCTTTATGCCATGTTGCAGCACCAATAGTTTTTGTTTGTTACGTGTATTCTTCCCTCTTACGTCTCATTATCACAGAAAACAATTTTCAATCAACAATCAATCTAAGTGAACATTGTTGGGTCTCGTTTGAGTCCCGACGGGGACACAAGTTTCTCGACACAAGTTTTTCAGCTAGGTCGAATTCAGCCGCTGTCTGCAGGAGAATTCTAGCAACAGGCTGCTCTAATCGGTCGTTTTCCGTGGTTTATCTGAAAAACATCAGGGGAATGCGAGAGTAGTACCCTAACAAACGGGCCACGGACTGCGCGCGATATTTCCTTTCTCTTCCTTATCCTATCCTCACCATTTACTTACACACACGTATACTAACATGCACTACACTACCATTCACGTCGGGAGAGCGTAGAGGTTGTCTCGGCAGGGGCGGTCCCCCAGTGGGAGATACCTGGTTGGGGAAAACACTACTAACCTACATGAAAATCTCATCATCCGGTGGGAAAAGATCACTCCCCGCAATAAAAACGTGCACTATGCTTGTGGGACTAATGGCCATAACAGTCGACAAGCCTGGAAACAAAAAATAATCAGTCAGTCGGACCTGTATCCTAGGCGTGCGCCAAACGTTGCAGCAGGGTGCTGCTGGCCAGGCGTGCGTGTCCAAGCGCGCATGTGCGGTCCGTCGCTGCGTCCCAGGCGCGTCCGTGTGCGCGTGTCGCGCGGGGCCATTCGTCTCCTTGATTTAGCGCGCTCGCGGAGCGACGGCGCTCAAAGGGTTTGTAGCAGGCGCGACGCCATTTGCCTTGTGGCGGTGGCGCAGCCTCAAAGAGCGCGTGTGTGTGGCGTCTCCCAATTCGCTGCCCTTTTAAAACGTTTGACTGTTGTCTTGCAACGGCAAAGCTTGCGCTGTGTTGTAGCGCCGGTAATTTATTTCGTACTCCCCACGTCTCTCTTCAGCACTCACTTTCTCTCGTCTCCTCACAACAGCAGAAGGTTTTCGCAGAAGGGCAATGGTTTTTTTTTCTTTATATTCGCTTTAAATCGCCGCTTCAAAAGCTAGGAGCAACTTTGTGCTAAGTTGTAGTACCTCTACTTCCTATCGAGTATTCAAATTACTTTCAGCACTGTTTGCTATCTTGGCATTGAGTGCGATTGCTAGAGAACGGAGAAATTCTTATGTTTACTTTTACGTAACCGATGCAAGTGCTACAAGAAACTACAAGTTAGTATGTTATCACACAACTAGCTTGGCCAATGCTTTCTTCACTCCATTTGCTTTCAGCACTGTATAATTCGCTTTCTTCCAGCTAAGTGTATTTTGGGTAGAAATAACACAATCATTTTATTGTTTACTTTTCGATACCCAAAGTGAAAGCTGCAAAAATGTTAGGTATGTTCCAAAGTGGTTTTGTATCCTGATTATGACATTTATTGCAACAAAAATAACAACAATAAAATAGAAATAGGATAATGTTGATGTTAGTGACAATGCTTATATCATTTAATAATTTTCTCAGTATTTAAAGAAAATGAAAATACGAACAGTATAGAATGTTTAATACACGTGCTCAAGAAAAAAAATGAACAAAAAAAACGCACAAAAAGTCATTACCCTATTAGCGTGATTCATACGTCGAACTAGTCGTGAAGATATCGCAAAAGGACCTAATAAGAAAACGCACATTCGTCTAATTTACAAGATGATGTGATGAAAGCAGAGCTCTACTGAGTACTGACCTGTGACAAGCGCATGGGCGACAAATTACGACTCGTGCGATAACTCGCGATCCACGCACCACAAACGTCTCTCAAACTCTGACCCAGACCTTGCAATCGTATTTTCCCGAGGAATAAGATGCGATATGTTAAGTTCGTTTGGGAGTGTGGTTCAAATATCTCCAAGATAACAATTAATCCTCAGACGTTCGCTCACCAATAACATAGCGAATGGTGCAGTCGATTATTATGTAAGACTAGATTACATCAGCGCATTCTGCAACCTGTAAGATTTTTTTCTGTGCGGCATGAAACAAATGTAACAAATAACTAAGTTTAAACCCGAGAATAGTAGTATTTGCAGATAGCTTGTAAAACACGAGATGGAAGATAAGTACAATCAGAGACTTTCTTTTTGAGAATATTTTCGAAGTATTTATTAGCCTGGTACGGAAATCTTGAAAGTGAAACACCAAATCAACAACACTTCCAAAGATAGTGGTCTCATGACAACGAGATTACTATTGAAAACAAGACTACTATCTATTGAAACAATGAAACTCCAGGTAAATAAAACCCCTTGGTATACTCTCGAAACCCGTACCGTAGTGTAATATTTACAACGTACTTCATACACAATTCGTTTAAAGAATGGAGTAATAATACTACAAAAAGGACAGTGCTGCAATCACCCACGACAATTAAATTCTACTTACTACCATTACTTATTATTATTATTATTATTACTATTATTATTATTATCATTATCATCACATTGCAATCCCAATTCAGGGGAAGGGCCTCCCGGCTGCTTCTCAGAGAGGGGCTGCATGTGCATCTTGGTTGGTATATGTTACAGTAATTTTTCAAATATTGTTCAGTACTTAAGTTAACTAAATAGCTATTATAATTACAATTAACAACAAAATATAAAAAATAAAAATATTACTCATTTTACTGATTACTAGATTGCTGAAATAAGAAATTTCGGAAATCATTAAAATACTAAAATTACAAAATTATTACTTGAACTACAATCCCAAACAAAACAAAAATTATTGAAATGTTATCAAGCTTTTCATGGTCTAACTAAAACTTCTCTAAATTATACTTAGTAATGTCTAAATTTTTTTCTGAGTAGTTTTTGGGTTCAGATAGTGAAATGTCCAAATATCCCCCTAGCAAGACGCCATCCCAACCGGGACAAGCTCAATGCTCCGACTGGTCTCCGGGAATTAGTGATAGTACGTATAGTGCATGCGTGTGTGTAAGGGGGGAGAATAAGACAAGGAAGGAAATATTATAGGGAAATATTATGCACTGACGGTGACTCATTTGTTGGGGGTACGCTCCGTCATTCGCCTGGTACTGCTCGGAGAAACCACGGAAAAACTACCGATTAGAGGGAGAACCAACCGACGACTGCAGTGACAAAGTGAATGCTGGCTCCGAACTAAATCAGACGATCGAAAACTTCGTATACTGGCCTAGACAAAGCATATGGTAAGACAGAACTACTCAGCAGTGGACCCAATCATCTCCAAGCACTGTGCTTTGGCGCCTCCACGTCTCCACGATTGAAAAGCCTGTGAATAAATAAGCAAAAGCATTGGTGCTTATGGGGGAGATATTGCTATAACGTAATTGCAATTAATAATTAATAGGATAATGTTGAAACGATTATATGCGATTTACAATTCCAAAAGCAAATTTTCAATAGCTTAAAATAGCATAACTAATATATGTCACGTCCTAGAGAAATTGATAACACAATAATAATTAATTTTAAAAAAATATGTAATTGATTAATTATTAACCCCTTCAGAATCTATTCCGAGTAGTATTCAATGACTGAAAGTCTCAAACTAACCTTTATTATTTTAAATCCCAAATCACTTTCATTGCATTTTCCAAATTTCATTCTCTGTCCCACAAACAACCCTCAGAATAAACCAATGGGACCATAACATCTGCAATGTGCGAATCTTTACAACAAATGACGAATGTCGAAAATTGCTCGTAGCATTGGGCGCCTATGAAGGATCAAATTAAAAATGCCCCACAGTATACCACATGTGAGGAGGGAACAATGGACGAGTTTCCACGGCCGTCCATTAGACATAATAATCATCAACAGCAGTCTGAACAAGTGAACTGATAAGTAAACTGCGAGTAGTAAAACGTTTTTACTTACAAGAAAGTACTATATGCTGCAGAAAACAAAGGCAATTCTTTCAGGCAAAAACTAGTTTTGTGAGTGATACGGAAAAAGTGAATATTTTTTTCCTCTATGTAGTAAAACTCTTTGGATAATACATTCTGCAATAATAATCCATGTTTTATGGGTCCTTCATACCGAACAATTGGTATAAAGCAAAACGTCTGCCAGTCCGTCTGTGAACTATCCTAGTGACTAAACCGTGGGTATAATTTTCACGAAAAATCATTTTCCTTGATCTTACTGACTTAGATCTTCACCCCTTGAATTGTAATGGATATTTTTATTTTGGGGGATACCTTATGTAAAGCTTCAAGGACATTTTTGAAATTTTCTTAATAGAAAGCTCAAAATTTTGCGTTTGAATTTTTTCTCAAAAGGAGCAAAGCACACATACAAGAATGGTGCAGGTACCATTTTCATTGATAACCCTAAATTTTTACCGTGTCCAAAGTTAAAAATTTGTTGATTGTGATTCTACAACCTCGATAGTGAAGACAGTTGTTTAAATGAAGTCCGTTCTTCTAATTAGAACTTTAATCATGTACAATATTTTCAAAATAAGAGTAGTTTTCGCGTAATTTTGCGTGAAATAAAGACAATTTTAAATACAATCTTTCTCAAAAACCGCTCCAATTTTGTATTTTTTTTCTGGGATAGGCGAATAATACTAAAATGACACAGATCAAAGTTTCGCTCGAAGTTTCTAAAATTTGAAATAATTTCCAAGAATCGAAGTATTTAAAATTTTGAAACTCGCAAAAGTTACAAATAATGCGAGAAAACATATGCTGTTGTACCACTACTAGTGTATTTGTTAATATCGCACTACATGCTTCTAGGGGCGACGGCACTACATCGGTGTAAGAAGAGAGGTGCCAGACAGTTTTCCCTACCCACCTGTTCCTCACATTACAGAACAAAAGAAATGGTTCCTACACATCATTCTCCTATTAAAAACTATTTAACACAATGGAAGAATGAATCAAAATTAATAAAAAGTAATAAAACCACGTGCAACGCAAGTGACCTTCCAACATTTCTTCTTCTTGTGCCTTCCAACATTTTTAAGGCGTACGTACACGAGAGTATTGAACGTTGTCCGTCGGCATCTCGTTTGCAACCCACTGTGCGGTGGGCGCGCGGCAGACTTGGTACCAGCCTCGCCGCCGCCGCCGCCGATAAGCGCGTTTGCCCTGCGATAAGCGACGCTAACGCCCGACCCACGCAGACTTCGCGCCGCGCCGCTAACCCCGCGTCAACACTGCGCGCCCACGCGCCCAACCCATGCCGCGCCAACCCATGCCGCTCGCAGAGCGACGGAAGTCTCTACGGCGCCCGCTGGAAGAGAACATTACGCAACTAGCTTATTATGTTAACTCCGGACCGCATTTTTCAACGTCGATTTTCGCGTCAATGCTTATTACTTTTGGTAGTGAAAGTGAAGGAAATATTCTTTATACATGTTTTTATGCATTTTATTTCATAATAACTAACTAAACATCAAACGAAATAATATTAATAAGAATCTGATCCAACACTCGCTCCCTCCGTGTCTTGGTACATGTTACACGTCGGGGAATAAGTACATTGAAAACGTGCCTTCTAACGTTTCTTAGGAAACAACGCATTTAAATTTGAATTAGAAGTTAGTACTCGAAAATCTGTGTCATAAAGCTCAATACCAAAAGAGCAGAAAGAATTTAATGGATTAAATACGCAAATATTATACTTGCATGACAAAGCGCCTTCGGCACGGAGTGCCGCAACAGTTGCAGAGTTTGAATGACTAGTGAATAACGGTCATTAGGCAGTGTCTACAATCGTGCTTTGAGTGTCATAATAATGAATGAAGAATAACTATGAGCTCCTATCTGTGACACCAATTATATACACGAAATCAACAAAAATGTAAGAATGTGGCACTGAGTGCCGCTACGCGCCCGCCGGAGGGTTAAGCTTTATTGCATCTGTACGAGTGACGGTAGCAGCGACTTTTCAAAATTGTCCAAATGCAGTAAAGCAACTATAAAAGAGTTGCAATAAAGCAAGTATAAAAGAGTTGAACACGCTATTATTTGTAATACAGCATTATTTGTAACAGATTTAGAGAAAATTTTTGAAAACAAACTGTATTACGACGTCACGTATATTTGACGTTTTCGGCCGTGCTGTTTAACGCCACCCCATACCATCCGCGTGCTGTGATTGGCTGAAGGTAATTTTATTGAACTAGTTTCATAATTCTCCAAATTAGGCTCAATTTTCGGTGACATAAAAGAATGTTCATATGTTGGTATACTAAAAACGATAATTTTTTCCTGCCAGGATCACGAATATTATAATTCATTTCTCGGTGATCTGTTACGATTTCCAAGCTTTGAAATGTTGGGAATGGTTTCTGGGCCAGTTGCATTGGGCAATCAGTTCTACTTTCAAGTACTGGTGGCCGCTTGAAATCAAATCAAGAGGTCATCAGTAGGAACAGACAGACGTGATATGTGTGCATTGTGCATATTTTTATTCAAATCATCAGTTATTAAAAAGTAAAAACGCTGGATTTTTCATAACATCCCTGGGCGTTCACCATTTTTTTCTTAAATTTATTAACGTCTCTTCCTGTGGAGATTGTTCAATTCTTACCCTGCAGAGCAGTCTATCTATGTTATGGATAGCGCCTCACAGGGTGCACCAGTGTGAGATGGGCCTTGCATGTTGCAGCAGAACGTGTGAGATGGTCCCCAAATATTAAACCAGTGGGAGTGAGACGAGCCCGAAATAGAGCGCCAGGGAGTAAGACACGTTCCAGAATGTTAATCAAGTGGAGAGAAACACACCCTGAAAGATGCACCTGTCTGGGCGATAAGAGCTCTGAATGACATAACAGAACGTGTGAGAGTGATAGGCTCTCCTTGACGTAATGTTTGGGTGATAGCCTTGCTAGATGTAATGCGGCTGGTGAGAACAAGTTTGGTGCACCAATGAGAAAGTGACGGCCTTCAAATGATGATGCGTGAGCGATGGGCAGGCGTATGAAAAATGTACTTGCACGAGCTACGTGCCCGCCTGGGTAGTCCGCCTCCTGAGATCACATGCAACTCCCCTTCTGCTCTCATTGTACCTCCAAACCCAGAGAGGTGATTCAAAACACAGGCATCGGTACGCCAAAGAGGGTATTTTTGGAAAGGAATAGATATTAAAAGACTCCTGTAGGTTTTTATTGCACTTTTTCGATATCTAAGTCTAATTTCACAGAATCCTAAACCATATTCAAACTCAAAGATGGGACCTAATAAATCCAGGTACCCTATTAATTTGTATCGCAACCACTACGAAAAAAGAAAATAACAAGGTATGACACAATGAATTAAATTCAAAACTTAGAAATAAGTGTAGCAAATTAAGAGAAAAAAATTATAAATTAATGATAGCATTAAAAATTAGGTCTAAAGAAGAAACAAAACACGTGAACGGGTCAGCAAAACAAACTTTAAAGAAACAGCAAAATAAAGCAGCAGGAGAGTTTACGGACGGACAAACCTCACAGAAGAGGATGTAGCTGCCGTGGCTAGTCGTCTGACACCACACCCGCGAACGGACTGCGTCTAATTGCAGACATCAAAGTGGGAAACATCCAGCGCCCCCGGATCCGTCTTGTGGGCCGCGGCGGCGCGGCGCGGCGGCTGATACATTCCCGCTGGCCGCGTGGAAAACGGGATACGTCGCAGCCGGCACGGGCGCGGCACGAGGCGACGGCGAGGGTCAGGGTGTAGGGGGATGCAACGCGGAATAGCGGGGGCAGGGGAGTTTGAAAGCGGGGGTGATGGGTGGCGATGGGCCAAAGGAGGCGAGCAGTGGGAGTGGGCGACAAATAGTGGGCAATGGGCAATGGGTAGTGAGCTGTGGGCGGTGGGTGGTGGGCGTTGGGGGGTTGCCAGTTGGAGGTGAGTAGTGGGCGGTGGGCGATGGACTGTGGACGGTCAGCACTGGGAGGAGGGGTGGCTGATTGGGGTAGAGGATGGTGGGGGTGGGCTGTGGGTGGCAGGCTGTAGGCGGGGCAAGGGACGATGGTCAGTGGGTGTTTTGGGGGTTGGCATTGGGTGGTGGGCGGTGGGCGATAGGTAGTAGGCAGTGGGCGGTTGGCGCTGGGTAATAGGTGGTGGGTGGTGAGCGGTGGACGGTGGGGCGGGGGTGGTGGGCAGTGGGGTGGGTGGTGGGGGTTGGCGGTGGGCTGTGGGCGGTGAGCGGTGGGGGGTTGCAGTGGGTGGTGGGTGGTGGGCGGTGTGCGATGGGCGATGGGCAGTAGGCAGTGGGCGGTGAGCAATGGGTGGGTGGTGAGAGGTGGGCGGTGGGTGGTGAGCAACGGGCTGGGAGCTGTGGGCAGTGGAGGGTGAGCGGTGGGAGGTTGTCTGTGGGCGGCGGGCTGGGGTGGCGGAAGGGGGCGGGGGCGGTGGGCTGTGGGTGGAGGACGGTGGGCGGAGGGCGGTGGGTGCGTGGCTTTCCCTGTGCACCCCTGCAGCAGTGTTTTGTTTTTACGCGCGTAAATTTAGGATCGTCTGCGTTTTTCCACGCGACGCGCGCCGTGCTCCCAGGACGGCCCCTTCTCTCCAGGAGATTGTGTCGGCTTCAGCACTTCGTCGTTAAGCGTCTTGGAAACACAGGTGATTTCAGAGGCGTCTGCGCGCGTGTGCTAGGCACTTACGCCCACACTTTCCTCTCCCTCTTGGCCCTCCACATGGGGAGTCGCGGCTATCGTCAGACGCGTCCCCGCACTTTCCATTCCCAGTTCCTCTCCTCGCCCCGTCGCCGTCACACGTTCCCGTCACCATCCAAATCCCCGTCCTCGTCCCCGTCCCCATGCCCGTCTCCGTGCCCGTGCCCGTCCCCGTGCCCGTCCCCATTCTCATCCTCTTCGCCGGCCCCGTCCCCATCCTCGGCCCCGCCCCCGTCTCCGTCCCCGTCCCCGTCCCCATCCCCGAGCCCAACCACTCCATCACTTCGCAGGTCAATCCACATATTCACGCCTCTGCCATTCCCGGCACCCACACCACCTCCTCCATTGCCATCGCATTGTCCACGCCCGCGCCACCTTCTCCACCGCTCCCTCTTGCCCAGTGCTTCCTCACCCTGTCGCCATCCACTACATGGCCCCGCCTTAGTGTGCCCCCCCCCCCCCCGCCACTCACACTTTTCCTTTCGGTCGCCGCTCCGACCTCGTTGCCCCTATCGCCGCCGCTAAAGTAACACGTTTTCCTCGTATCATACGTAAAAGTGGGGAGTGGCTCTTTTTTTACCATTTGCTAGATATGTCCAAGGCTCACAGACTAATCTTCCAAGGTGCTCAAATTTACGAATATACTCTCTAAAATATTTTTGAGGTTTTGTTGATTGCCCGCATCACTAGCAATGTCGTATCAACGACGGTATTAACATTCAATGCGAAATTCTTCTCTAATGTCTTTTCCTACGTCAACACCTCTAAATAAGTCTAATTTCCTAAGCGTAAGAGAGTGAGTATGTGTGTGTGTTTGGGTATGTGCGAGTGAGGGAGACAGAAGGAGGGTGGGAGGAACTGAAGGGAAGAGGGTAGTATCATTTATGCACCACCCAACACGCGAGAGTGAATATTACATACACAACGTTTTGGTGCTGGGGTCCACTTTCCAGAAATGCCGTTGAGAAATTGGTGATGAATAAAACAAGCTACCAATAGGATTTCTCAGATTTCCCCTTTTTTCATTGTATCTCATTACGTCATTTCATAATTGTCGTTCATTTTATTTTAATTGTCGCTTTCATCTACTATATTGATCATCGCTCATGTTCCTCAACGTCCTTAACAGTTGGAGAATTCTAAACCGTGATAAATAAAAATAAACGAAAGCATATTCGCAGCGGATTTGTGTACAACAACAGCAACTTGTGACGATCAATACTGATACTTCGAGAGGGGAGGTAGTATCACTAAACTCCAGAATAGGAACCTAGGCATGCTTCAACTGCCTACAGAGAATGTAATCTACGTACTTTCAAGTAGCGGACGGAGACGAGCCTTGAAATTTGTCAGCTTTTAACAGGGCTCAATCATAATACTGTTGTTGTACTGTCATTTAGAGCGACAAAACCTTATTTGTACATCGAAAACTTACAATTAATAAATGAACGGCGGCAACGAATGAATTAATATCTTATAGTCATATAATATTTGTAACCATATATAATTGTAGATGATCTATTCAATGCACAAGAGCAGGTTCGTTTTAACTAGTAGATGGATGCAACTACTTAAAACTAGTGGTGCTACAGAATGGCACAGACTGACAATATTAGGCGAAAACTACTAACATTTTCAAAACAATGTACATGACCTTAATGAAAGAACTCACTATGGAGGATACATTTTATTTGAAGGAAAAATCTCTATCTTTAATTTTGTAGTTGTAAGAAGATGCCGAAGAACATTCAAACTTTTGCAATTTTCGAAAATTCAGAGTTAACCGCGAAACTCAACATACGCCTTAATAATTGTATTTTACTCTTCTTACAAGAAATTTAAAAGAAAAAAATGTTTGAGAAAATTTTGAAAATGCCCGGGGGGGGGCTTCATGGAATGTACCCCCACATTTTATAGAATCTTTTTCAAAATCTCAAAGTTTCGACTCAAGCCAGTTCGACAGGGGTTTCTTCAATTCGGAAAAATCCTAGCATGGTTTAGACGCTAGTAGTGTTCTCAGACGAACGGAAGAACAAATAAACGGACGGACGGACAGATTGACGTTTTGCTTTCAATTGATTTTCCTGTTTCAAGGACCCAAAAAACAGGGAATTTGGCTACACCACATGTTGGGGAATTTTTTTATTAATTTAGCTACTGGATTTATTCACTTTTTCGTTATCACGGCCCGGCAATAAATTTTTTTTCTGCCACAAATCCGCCGTATTTCGCGCAGCATTAGATAATTTTCCCTATACTACGTATATTCGTATATATACGGGAATTACTATAGAGTTTTTAGTCAGCTATTATTTCAGGGGATGAAATAATTTTCTTGGCGATCATTATTTCACTATAAGGTTTTCATAATTTATCGCATGTAATAGAGACTATTTTAATTGCTAAACATGGAATACAATATTAATGGGATATCGTTAAACAAATATTACGCAGAAAATTCGTTGGCAGATTAAGCAGAATAACCTTAAGCAATTAAGCAGAACAATCTTTATTTACACCCCCATTGCATCTGACTTCTGGGGAGAAGGAACCACGCTACGAGTACATTTTTGTGTGAATGCACGAGCGAGCAGGCCGGCATCTCGCGCACGAGTGTTTACAGGGCGGGGGAGGGGGGAACGAGCTACTGTCCGCAGCCTTTCATCTCCCTCTCCGCCGCCCCGCCTGACGTCGTCGCTGGAAATACGCGCACCTCCGCAGCGCGACGCGGCACACGTCAATTGCACAGCCGCCGCCCACCGGCCGCGCCCCCCCCCGCCTCGCGGACGACGCAACGGGGCAAGGAGGGAAGACGGCCCAACCCAGGACGTTCGAGAAATGGGGCAAGACTCTGGATTACTTTCATATTCCTTTTCTCATCCTCTGGCTCCTTTTCATCACCCTCGCCTTGTGTCCCTCTGAACTCCTCTCTTTGTCCCTCTCCCCCTTCCTCATCACTCTCCCTTGTCCGTCCCCCTGTTCCTCTCTCCCTGTCTCTGTCTCTCTTATGTCCCTCTCGCAATGTCCCTCTACCCCTGTTCTTTTCCCCTGTTCATCTCCCCCTATCCATATCCTCTTGTACCTATTCTCTTGTCCGTCTCCCCCGCCCCTCTTTCTAAATTTTCTAAAGGATGGTCAAACGTGGTCAAACTATGAACAAACGAATCAGCCCAAAAAATTGAATTTTCAATTTTTTTCCGGCCAACTTTACAAATTTTTTTGAAAATTTATTTTGGATATTCCGTTGGTGATAAAGCACGTCCGAAGGTGAATAAGAGGTCATTAGGAGGTAAAGAAACGAATGCAAATTATAAGTTTCGAATTTTTCATTTGTTTGTTGTTAATTTGTCGATTTTGAAGAAAGGCGGGAAAAACGTTTTTGCCTATAACGTTTGAACCCGGCCTGGTGAAAATTTTCTAAAGGGTGGTCAAAAGTGGTCAAATGATGGACAAACGAAACGACAAAAAAAATTTGCATTTTAAAACTTTTTCTGGCCATCTTCACGGTTTCTGGGTGCAGTGGAATACGTTTTTCGCGAATATCTGCTGGAGGAAACATGGTAAAAATAATGTAGTTAGTGATTAAAGGTGGTCAAACGATGGACAAACAAAAGCGCACTTCAAATTTTGGTATTTTTAATATTTTGGGCAAAATCTTGTAGTTTCGTGAAATCGTGAAGTTGGCCAGAAAAAATTGTTTTGTTCTAATTCGTGAACGGAAGCTGGTAAAAATTTTCTAAAAGGTGGGCAAACGTCATCAAACGATGGACAAACGAATGCGAATGTTTTTTTATACAATTTGAATGTATTTTTTGTTTTGGGGGAATTTTAGAAAAAATTGTGGGAAAATTCGTTTTTCACTTGTTTTTCTTGAAATACACGTAGTTTACGAATTTTAAGTGATGGACAATCACTTTCCAGATATGGACAAACGCAGAGGGTAGAAAAGTACGGAAAATTCTTCGTGTTTCTTGTTTTTTTTCGAATTGAAAAAATGGCGGGAAAAACGTTTTTTAGCATTAACTTTTGATCGCGGCCTGGTAAAAATTTTCTAAAGGGTGGTCAAACGTGGTCAAACGATGGACTAACGAATCGACCAAAAAAATTTGCATTTTAAAACTTTTTCTGGCCATCTTCACGGTTTCTGGGTGCAGTGGAATACGTTTTTCGCGAATATCTGCTGGAGGAAACGTGGTAAAAATAATGTAGTTAGTGATTAAAGGTGGTCAAACGATGGACAAACAAAAGCGCACTTCAAATTTTGATATTTTTAATATTTTGGGCAAAATCTTGTAATTTCGTCAAATCGTGAAGTTGGCCAGAAAAATTTGTTTTTGTTCTACTTTGCGAACGGAGGCTGGTAAAAATTTTCTAAAGGGTGGTCAAACGTGGTCAAACGGTGGACAAACGTATACATGAAAAAATTCTGAATTTTGAGATTTTTTTCTGGCCATCTTCACGGGGGTTTCACTGTCATGTTCTCACGTGGTTGGTCTCATAAATGCCATCTGATCGTCAATACCATCCATAATCATTTATCTGCCATTACTCACCTTTCATTACTACACTATCCTTCTTACAGAAAGAAGAGCAAACAAAATCTGCGGAAAACTGCCCAAGACGTGGGAGGATATGAAAATGTAAGATTCGGAGCTTAGGCAGCAGAGTAAGACACTTCTTATACCAAACAATTGCGCAATTTTAAAGAAAACCTTTCTGAAGTACTAGAAAACAACTTTTTATTGTACACTCAACTCTAAAAGCACGCATTTCTATACTGATTATCCTAACTAGAAAGTTAAGATTTCTCGGACTAGGCTGAAAAAAAAGGTTTTACTGCCTTTTTAAGTAAAAATGCGCAGACATGTCGCGCAGTAATGTGCACAAAACGCTATAACACACTACGAGAACCAATTTGACCATCCCTTTCGACCAATTAACACGGCAACAATGGATATTTTACTATCAACGTTTATATTACAAAACTATGCAAAACGAGTATGAACGTTGAAGGTCCAGAAAAAAAGTTTTTACACTTGCTTTCTTAGAGTACAGAATGTGAAAAATGAAAATGAAACCTCCTTCAAACAACTTCCATAACAGAAATGAGTTTAGTTGTAGTATCAATAGTTTTTCAAAAGATGCTAGACCGTTGGAAATTCTTAGTTCATTACGACAATGCCAATCATAACCAAGATAAGATGACTCCCTTCATCTTAAATAACCTGCCCGCATTTTAGGAGAACTTCGTGAACGAAGTAATATCTTTCCAAGATCAAACTCATCGAGCGTACTTCAAGGCTCTTCAATGTTTTTGTTTTGTCTCGTCTTCCGATAATTGAATTCGAAAGGAACAAAGAAAAACGATAACAACGAATTCAAGTGGAGAACGCTAAGATTAAACAGGTTTAATCAAATTTCAATTTATTGGAAGACAAATGTTTGCCTTTTCACGTCCGTACAAAGCTCAGATGAAAAGTCGATGTTTAATTTTCATGATGTAATTACAAGAGCGGAATAAACTGTTGTCAACAAATTCAGGTACATTCCATTTCGTGTACAAGTACCATTAACAACATCCCTTATAACTCACCACAATACCGCAAGCAGGTTACGAGATGTCAGCGTCAACGTACCTGTAACAGATAAATATTAATTAATGAAGCCATAAAAAAACAATACAAAATTGGTCGATATTTAATCGTAAACTCTGATGATGCACATTGGATTAATATCTTACAATTATATTGCATGCTACACTAAAGTTAATGACATGGATAAAATGATTGAAAAGCTCAAGTTCATGACGATGACGGTAGTGGTGATGGAGATAGGTAGTAATGGAAATGACGATGGCAGTGACAATAACGATGACGGTGGAAATTCGATGTAGGTGGCAAAACGATGACGAAAACGGTGACTATGAGATGGCAATGATGACAGTGGCGATGAGAATGATGTGTTGGTGATGGCAATGATGACGGTAATGCTGAAAGCAATGGTTACGATGACGATAGAAATGATGACGGGGGCGTGACAATGATGTTGGCGATAGCAATGATGGGATGTAATAACAAATGATGAGTGCATGGGAAAATATGACAAGGTACAATGACAATGACGATAGGGTACAATGGCAATACAGATGGGTTGCAATGGAAATGGGGATGATGACTGTGATGACGGAGGAGACTGCACCGTTCACTGGCGTCGAGAGGATGTGAGGGCGGTGGAAATGACGATGACAATGATGAAGGGAGCGATGGCAATGATAACGGTAGCGAAGAGGGCAATGGCAACATTGAAGGGGTGACAACAATGACGCTCTGACAGTACGGATGACGGTAACTGTGAAGAGGCAGTGGCAGCGGTGACTGCAGCAACCCGCGTGTGGGCGGTTTCCACATTCGCAGCGCCTGCGCGGTCGGAAGTGGCCGAGGCGAAGGGAGCGAGATGGCTTTGGCGGCCTTGGCGAGTCATTGGGCCCATTGAGGTCGCAGGCGGGCGCCGCCGCCGCAGCGGCTTCTGCCGTCGCTGCGCACCGCCTGCCACGACGCGGCGCGCCGTGCGATGACGAGCCACTGCGGCGCACGTGGCTTCTTCTGCAGACGCTCTCGCGCATGTCTAAGTGGGCAGGGGCGGATCCAGTCCATCGTTTGGCGGGGGGGGGCATCGTAGATTTTTGTTTAATATTAATGTTATTATATGGTGTATTATTTATCTACTGTAGATATGATACTATACGATATTATTGTTTAAATTATTACATAATTCGAACATAAATAAATATGTAAAACAATTATGGCAAATAAAGGAAAATTTTAGACTTTTTTTGGGAGGCATGGCCCTCCCTGGATCCCCCAGTGTAAGTAAGAGAATAGATAACTGGTTTTTCGAATGCAAGAAATACAAAATGTGCGCACTGAATTGCAAGGATCTCTACGTGAACATCTTAACGTCCCATTAACTGCCAGGTCATTAGTGAACAGTATTGATTTAACGTTAGGGGTATCTGTATGCTTAATGAAGTCGTATGGTGGTGATGAGGGGTGAAAGGATGAAGACAAATACAACCATGCCCGAGGTGAGACTCGAACCCGTGATCATTAGGTCCGAGATCGCCACAACACTGCTTTAGCGATCTCGGCCGCTCTGATCGGCAACATTTTGTTTGTGGGTCGCAATGGTGGCACAACTAACAAAATCAGGTGTTGAAATAATTGAGTTTGAAGTTTTCATCTTATATTGACGTATATCATTTTCGCATTCACACCTCTGCCACTTGTTTTTGGAATACTGTACTGTAGGATATGCTGCTGATCAGAGGATTTCGGTTCTTTTATTGGGGAACAAATTTGAGAGTTTTTTTTATAAAATTTAAAATTACAGTTTTATAAAAAACAATTTAAATGCTCTTTGTTCAAATACTATTAATTTCAATGAAAATGTACGAAAAGCAGTATGCCGCAGGCTTGTATTAAACAATTTATTTTTTAATAATCTGTATTGCTCACAATATGTATTTCATGCATAACGTATAACTATAATATCTGTATATAAATATAATATATTGTAGCGGCTTGGATTTTGTTTTACGTTTTGAAATTTGAGTGCTGTACCGTGTATCTTGTGAGTATATTAAATGGAAAATACTCTCTTTTTAAGAGTTAATTCGAGTGTTATGATCGAGTGTTCATGATATTAGGCATGAAACTTTAATTTCCAAGCAAATAAGGTTTAAAACAAAATATAATAGAAAGATGATTAATTGATACGAGATATTCAGAGTAACCCTGAACATTATCCCACGAATCATATAAAACTGAACTAAAGTTCACCAATTTATTAATGTATGTTATTATCTCAGCTTAGTAAAATTATTGTTGGCTTAATTATTATTATTAAATTCTCGAAGCCTTCTCAAAAATACAGAAAAAAGTAAATATTTTATCATATCAATTTTAAGATCGGCGGAATGAAATGTCTTAATATATTTTTTTTTAAATATGTCCCAACATAGGGGGAGGGGCAGTTGCCTCCCCCTATGTTAAATCCCGCCTCTGCTGCTGTTGCTGCTGGCAGGTAAACCAATCTGCAATTCTGGAGAGAGCGTTAACACAAAATTCGTATTTCTTGAGTTACGTCACTATTGCATCCCACGTAGGGGCGGATCTCGAGACAAATTTCGGGAGGAGAAATTAAAAATGCTTTGGTCGAATGCGTCATTACAGATTCTTTAAAATGTCGCAGGCTACACTCCGCACATGCTGAGGTACGATTTTATTCGTTTGAACGTTATCCGAAAATATGTTTGCTTGAAAGTTTCGTGACAAGTTAAAACTGATAGTTAAAGAAAAATTTTAGGGGGATGAGGGGAAATTTCCCTCCCCGATGATCCGCGCCTGAGCCCAAGCGAATTTTATTTCCTACACTTCCGCATCGAAATTAATGGTATTGCAAGTGACCTAACGTTTTTTGAATAAACATTCTCCATTTTCACGAGGACGGTTGAACAGTCTAATGCATCGCCACAAGCGGGGCGCTGTGTGGAATACTGGCCACACGTCGCCTCCCAAGTTTACCTAAATGTCCAAGGGATAAATAATAAAAGCAATTGGCGAAAGGAATTGACAAGTAGAGTTAGTTTTTAGTGTAGCTTGAGTGAATCTTCGGTACTGATTGAGTAGCCAGTTAAAATTTGTCGTTGCCGGGAACTGAACGTAGGAGTAGTGGTACTTTGAAGTTTCAGTTCCAAAATTTCATTTGCATTCCCACAATAACCTAACTGGCTTGCATGCAAACTGCGAATGTATCAGTATCAGTACAGTATGTCATCAGTAATCAGTACAATATGTCAAAATAAAAAACTAAAATTGTTTTAAGATAAAATTCATTATAGCACATAACCCCATTCAAATTATCTTCGTTGTATTGTAAAGTATATTTCACAAGAATTTCACTATCACTCACGATCAAAGATATTTCATTTCATTTATTTATTTAACGTCAAAAATAGTTAAATACTGTGTTGTGATGTAATGAAAATGTATTGAATGTGATTTTTTTTTTTGTAATGAGCTGTTGACACTAATACCTGTTGAATATGATTACTGTGTCGAGAGTTATAGGTATTGGTTGAAATATGTTGTATTGGTTGAAAATATGTTTCTGCCCTTGATAAAGTATTTTTTTACAGAAACCTCTGATTCGTAAAACAGAGAGGCACTGCAGTGTCAAGCTTACTAAAGTGGCGCTAAAAATGAACCCTATGGGATTCCATGTGCAATTGGCAATGAATCGGAAAGATGAGTAAATAATGACCCATCATTCCAGCACGGCATTTCTACTGAGATCGTTGTGTAAGGTAATAACAAACCAATCGAGTGTAATATTACCAATTTCTAAGAAGATAATTTGAAAGTAAAATATTATGATCAATGACATCAAATATTTTTGAGGTATCCAAAAATATTCCAAAAGGTGCTAAATTTTGGTCCACTGATGAAACGGCTTCTTTAAGAAAAGAAAATATGACTGTTTCCGTAGATTTTGATTTTCTAAATTCACATTGGCAATCCGAATACGCTTCGAACGCTTACTGAGAAAGGTTTCCGTTCGTACGTAGAAAAGTCTCTAATATTTTTTAGAGAATACTGACAAAAATGAAAATTGGACGATAATTTTGAATTTCATTTTGTTGCCTTTTCTGAAAAGTAGCTTAATCTTAATAAAATTATGAAAATATTTTGAATTTTTTCTGTGGTTCACGAAGAATTAAATGTGTGAGTTGACGGTTTTACATGAATAATGGCAGACGCAGGAGTCTTTAACAAACAATCTGGAAATTAATATAATCTGTGGAATGTTACTTCGTTTCCGGCTTCTTTTTTGGAGAATTTCATAGAAGACGTTTCAGAAACAAACATCGCATCGAATATTTTGAGGGGAAAATCTGTTCCTAAGAACAGCCGCAATCCTCGAAAAATATTGGTTGAAGTCACGGGCCACTGCTGCCGGATCATTTACGTCTCTATCATTATTTTTGAAAATGTTCTCTGTAAGGTTTCTAGTTGACGTGGTCGTATTTTTTACTATGTTTGACATTGCTGTTGTTTTGGTTTTTAATTTTAAAATATCACAATCGTGTTTCATGATTTTAGTCTTCATTATGACTTTTCTTAACAATGATTTGTATTTTTGGAAGTAGATGTGGAAATCATGAGATACGTTATGATATTTACGTGTCATATTGCTTTCCCAGTACGCTTCTAAGCTATCTCAATAAGATAGTTGAACTTTATGATGTACATATCACTCATAAATCCAAATAAACGTTTTTTGTTCTGAGTTGTACAGTATAAAGAAATACTGACTAGATTTCCTAGAATAAAACATACCACCTCAAAAACGTCTTCTACTATCTCGTGAGAATTTGCAGCACTTTTCCGCGACGACAACAACAAAACGAACAGAGCCAGCGCCTATTGAAGGTCACGTCCCCAATTAAAATGCCTCTCCCGAAAGGCGGAGCCAATGAATCCTGTGGCATCGCCGGAGCGTCGCGTCGGCCGCCGCATCGGAGTTCGTTGGCGCCGGTGGTTTTCCTTTCGCCCTGGACTTGACCTCGGGGCGGCGCGGCGCGGCGCGACGTCACGCGGCGTCGCAGGTCAGCAGGTCACTCGCCCACGCGCTGCCCTCGCCCGCCCCTCCGTCGCGTCGCCCGGCCGTCGCCCCGCGCCGCCGCCGCCGCCGCTCAGAATAGACGCTCGGCCACGGGCGCACTTGGCGGGCGGCGATGGCTCTCTGCTCGGCTTGGTGTCCTCGCCCCCTAACAACTCAGGGTTTCATTTTTTTTTTTTTTTTTTTTTTTTTTTTTTTTTTTTTTTTTTTTTTTTTTTTTTGCCCGCGTCTTGAACTACGCGTGCATGCAGTCTGCTCTTACCAGGGCTCTTTTTTTAAAATTTATTTCACATTCACAGACAGTACAACGTTCAGCCGTGAGGCACTTCAATTCATTGGCCAAGCAAATTTATACCAGCAAAGTGTGAAGGGGGTAACTTCTTGTTACCTCCCTGATAGTAATTTCATGTGTTATACCTTCAACCAGGGTTATTGCGAGGAAATTTTGTTAGAGAGCAATGACAATTAAAAAAGGTAATACGATCGGGGTGGGGACAGGTAATTGCAAGAAATGTTCTTGCCTTATCAAATGTCGGAGAGATGTTGGAGAAAAATGTGAAATGGGAATCTGTTTCACAGGCGGGAGAATGGGGGCTGACCGGTTCCTATTTCGTAAGTGACATGATTTAAATTATTGAAAAAATGATGTGCCAGTTTTGTAATAAAGGAAGTAATTGGTTCTATTGCAAGATCGTTGTGAAGGGTCTTATTGCTGACAAACCAGGGAGCATTTACTGTTGTTCTTAAAATTTTGTTTTGGAAGATACCTGGGCTCATTAACTTTATCTCGGTGGCAGGTGCATGGAATTTTATCAGGGGATCAGCATTTAGCTGCATCTGATTTTCCTTCCCTTGGGTTGTTAGACCTCGAAGTATGGAACATGAAATGATGATCATCATGAGTGAAAGGACGACACACGCATACCAACACAAATACACCCATGCCCGAGGCGAGACTCTAATCCTCGATCCTGTGGACCGAAATCGCCAATGCATTACTGTCTTAGCAATCGGATCGGCTGTGAGTTTCAGTACTGTTATTTGATTGTAATTTACTTAACAGGACGATAATAACATAAATTAAATCTCTTTTATGAGGTCTCTAATGGGTCGAGCGAAAATTTCCATTGCTACAGGTGGTCCCTTAGTAGCAGCTATGAGAGTATGGAAAGGGCACTAACTTAGGTATTAGCCATGAAGTGAAGTAGGGGTCATTCCATATTAAATCAACACAGTCATTTTACATCACCATCTCACATTCAAATGAAATTTGACATATAGTTAGTATGCATGGAGAATAAGAAAACTACAAATTTTGAGTAAAATATTTCCACCCGTTTCTGAAATACAGCCATGTAAAATTTTGCAAAATTGGCTTCCCGAAAATTTTTCAATTGATGTAGAAACTTCCCAAATTAAGATAGAGAGCTGGAACAGGTGTCATTTTTCAGCTTTCTTTATGGCCTTTTATATGATATACAACTCAATAGGGGTTGCGTTCAAAAAGATTTTCGAATTTGAATTTAAAAGTTTGATTTTGAGTTTTTTCAAAATGCTCATCTTCAAAAAAATGAAAAAATTCTATAATAATCCTTGTATATATCCAAACAGATGGTGCAAGTTTAAAAATGGGACTGCAATGGGTTCATATGGTAATCTTTATTTAAAATTCACAATATTTACTTACTCTAGATTTTACTGATTTAAAATGTACTTTATTTCAAATTATAAGACCTAATATATACAAATTATTATTTAGTGTTTTTTGTTGGTGAGTGTATTGTGTTTTATTTAGTGTTTATTATTGTTATTGTTATTATTATTATTATTAGACCGCGGAACTTCATGCAATTGCAAATGTTTTGACTGTGCATATCGAATGAAAATGTATATAACTTTATCTATCACCAAAAATAAAACAAATCTACCCTATTTTTATTTTGCATGTGTATAATTTTTTAGTTTAAATGCGTATTTTAATGTATGCGGTATATTTTAGTGCATGTATTCCAGGTTTTTGTGGAGAAGAGGATCGAGGTCAGATCTTTTAGGGTACGAGTATTTCTCTTTCAACTTAAAAGTGGCTTTCTCCTGACAACGTGGCTAGGGAAATTGAACTTCCTTAGTACCCTTCGGGAATTAGTTTCCTTACTTAGCACGGTTTCGCGATTTAGTTTCTTGCCAATTCAAATTTATAACTGTGGAGTAACTTTTGGTGCATTAATACGAGGGTACTTCTTTATTATTTTCACAACAAGATTCGCTTCTGGATCAGAAAGTCTTCGGACGTTCTCCTCCGGGTTGCAGTTCAATCGCCTATTCATTGATAGACCATGAGATTGTCACTCACTGTGCTTTTTTCATTAATGGCATTTTGCAAAATTTTGGGCATCATTAACCCTTTGCATGATGGTAAATAACCAGCTGACGCTGCTCAAAGTTGGTGTTCATTCCTCAACGATTCATTTCGTTTAAATGTTTAGGTTCCCACGTATCTGGTTCATCAACTGAAAGGTGACCATGGTTCGTTTTATTTTTGGTGATAGGTAAAGTTGTATACATTTCCTTTCGATATGCACAGTCAGTAAAAATATGCAATTGCATGACATTCCGCGGTATAATAATAATAATAATAATAATAATAATAATAATAAGAAGAAGAAGAAGAAGAAGAAGAAGAAGAAGAAATTCATAACAATAAAACACAACACAATCGCCAATAAAAACATTAAATTAATGATTTGTATATATTAGGTCTTATAATTTGAAATAAAATGCATTTTAAATCAGTAAAACCTAGAGTAAGTAAATATTGTGAATTTTAAATAAAGATTACCATATGAACCCATTGCAGTCCCATTTTTAAACTTGCACCATCTGTTTGGATATATACAAGGATTATTATAGAATTTTTTCAATTTTTTTGAAGATGAGCATTTTGAAAAAACTCAAAATCAAAATTTTAAATTCAAATTCGAAAATCTTTTTGAACGCAACCCCTATTGAGTTGTATATCATATAAAAGGCCATAAAGAAATATGCAAAATGACACCTGTTCCAGCTCTCTATCTTAATTTGGTGAGGTTCTACATCAATTTAAAATTTTCGGGAAGCCAATTTTGCAAAATTTTACATGGCTGTATTTCAGAAATGGGTGGAAATATTTTACTCAAAATTTGTAGTTTTCTTATTCTCTATGCATACTACCTATGTGTCAAATTTCATCTTAATCTAAAATGGTGAGGTAAAATTTTAATTAAAACTGTGTTGATTTAGTATGGAATGACCCGTAGGCATATGGTATCAATTTATTTGCAACCAGAAAAAAATTGTATTGTCGGTCCCTGACACCGAAAAAGTGAATTATTTCGCTCTAACACGTTCAATATTCAGAATCCACGTATTGTGGGACCTTGAAACCGAAAAAATTGGTTGACGGCAAAACGTCTGCTCGTCTATCTGTGAACTTTCCTAGTAGCTAAACCGTAAGTCAGACGAATAAGCACGCGAATGGCCCTCTGTTTGGAGCATGCGGCGATATGAGCTTAGCAAAGTCACTCGGTCACAGGCGGGAAGCAAGGGTGAGAAAACTTCATGCGAATGCAGCGAGTTGGGTCAAACAGTTGGTATATCATCAAGCGGCATTTATTAATTTGTACGAAATTTAATGGAAATTGACATGTAAACAGAAACTGCAGTTATACAAGCATTGATCATTACACCAAGGAAACATTAACTCACATTTCTACTTAATGCAGTACATGAGAACTATTAACTCTAATTACAAATAACTCAAATGAATATTTTTCAGAAAATAAATATCAACCAAAATATATACTAAACCAAGTAAGTATTATGTATCATAATTTCAGAGAAACTCTGACACTATTATTGAAAATAAGTATCTAAAGAAATATGATGTGCGTATCTTTCGTGTGAAAATGCGCGTAATAAAAACACATAAAAAATGATAGAATAATGTTGAATAGAAACCGAAAAAATACGTATATGAAACGTCAAAAAACATGCATAAATATTTAATGAACACAATGAAAATGTGTAATAAGTATGTAAAATCGACATTCGATCGCGGCCTGACGAAAATGTTTGTAGTCTCCATGGAAGATTTCGTTATGCTTTTTAACGCTACTTTATTTGTTATTAAATAGTTTCTGCATATTAAACAAAGTGCATCACCTCCGCGCTCACTGCACAAGGAAGCAAGCGCCCATTCGGACTGAAATTTGTTATACTCCTTCATGTGTTCCGCTATGACTGCCTTCTGTGCATCCCCGACTGAGAAATCAGTGCACGCGCTTCCTTTCGCCGCGGGCACTGCGTGCCCTTGCAGACGTACGTGCTCCGTTTGACAGCCTTGCAGTATTTTCACCAAAATCGATATTCGTCAAACGATTTGGCTGATGTCGCGGGCTCTTCAATATGAGACACATGTTTGAATTCTGAAGGATACTTTACACAAGGTATTTTCAATTTTTTCTCAAAAATGGCTCCAAATTTTTCGATTACATTTTTCGATTCGATTTCGATTACTGTCCTTAGCTAGCAGAAACACTTAGAAAACTGAGACATATCTCAGTTTCACTGAAATATCTAAAATTTCGAAAATTACAAAAGTTCAATTTTTTTCAGTATTAAAGATAGAGAATTTTCCTCTGAATAAGAATATGTTCTTCAAAATTATATCTTTAAATGAGGACAAGTACATTTTTTTCAAAATATTAATAGTTTTCTCATATTTTTTAGTGAAATATGAACAATATTTTAAAAAATTTAAAAAGAAGAGTTTCTGCAAAACGTATTTTTTAAAGTATTTCTCACGTTATTAGTATTTACATTACCGGCGTTTTATATAACGAATTTCATCTGTAAGTACAAGTGCTTCCAATGATGTATTATAAAGTTTCAGAAAACTTAATACGTTTGTTTAAAAATGAGGTCAAATTCCGTATTTCCAGAAACGCTTGAGCAACATTTTGTCGAAACTGCTCCAATTTTTTTTCTTGTATTTCATATTTTTTAAAAATCTCTCACGTCGCTAATATTTATATTGAGATCATTTTCTTAAAATTTTTGAATTTGTAAGTGCATATGTAAGTGAAAGACAATACCAGAAAACTAGCCTAGAGTAAAAAGATAAGAAAATTAACTAGTGCGAGAAAATGTGTGCCATTCCACGGCAGTGTTGTCAAAGTCGATTTCACGAGCGGGAGAGTCCGTGGCAGGAGTACCACAACGAAATCGAGCCTTCACGTAGTTCGTCACCCCGCCAACAGAGACAACGCCATCCCTTTTGTAGAACGGTGGGGTTACTAATAATTCCTTTCCCGACGCTAGTTGCGCAGAGTAGCTCGTTGCTACGGAGTCACGACACGTGCCACTGCCACCAGTAGAAGACCTTGACACCACTGTTCTACAGCATCACTATTTAATGATTTCTTCTTTCTTGTCCCCTTGCAGTGTTATTTATTCTATCCCCTTTTTTTTCCTTCTCCTGTTTCACCCATCACTCCAACCGCAACCTGATCTCTCAAACATGCCTGTGTCCATTGCCACACGCCCCGTGCTGCAGGCTGTGAAATGGCGAGTGTACACTTGTCCGAGGGCAATCGCCCTGACGGCTCCTCAAGCCGCCGCTCGCGCCGCTGACGCTCGCCAGGAGCCCCGGGCCTCGCGCTCCACGCGAAGGGCTCTCCGCTCCTATCCGTCCGCGACGCGGCGCTACGATCGCCAGGCACTGCGCAGACGGCCGGCGGCCACACGCGTCGAGAACGGAGAGCAGGGCACTCTACTCGGGGTTGGGCAGTTTTTAAATACTTGTGCTTGAAAGACGTATTTTAAGTACATTTTGTGTTTGAAAGACTGTATTTTAAATACACTTTATATTTGGAAGACTGTATTTTAAATACATTTTGTATTTGAAAAACTGTCGTTTAAATACATTTTGTGTTTGAAAAACTGTATTTTTTATTTTTTTGAGCATGTTTTTGGAGATGTATTTAAATATATAAAACAGGTGTATTAAAAAAAGAAGTACTTTAAATGCAGGTAAAGAAGAGAATAATGAGGCTAGTTTATTTTTGTTTGTTTCTGCTAGTCAATGGTTTTCATGGAAACAAAATTAAAAGCTCTTTTCAGCTTAACCCTGCAGTGGTAACGTGACTTTTTGAAACAAAAGTGGTAATGTGGGGTGTCTTCAGACCCCTACCCTCTTTTCATGATATATACTAAATTATTAACAAATAAATTAATATAATATTATCCTTCTATTATTAACAGTGTTTTGCATGCAATCAAACCATTTATTAAGAATTTAGTTCCTAAATAACTCTGAGAATCCATCACGAAAGCATCTAATATTTTGAGTTCATTTTTCTACCGGTCTGCGCGTGTTGTCACATCCAAGCGCATGTTTCATAGCACAGATTGAAATCTTTTCAAATTCAAAGTACAATGGAAAATTTCAATACCCATAATATCCATATTCCACAATTCAGCAAGATTTTGATGCCCTGATTTCACAGATCCAGCCAAAATATGTAGCCCAATTACTACCTTCATTTCCTCTTTGTCAGTCTTATAGGTGCTGCGAACATTTTTATTCCTCTCTAAATCCATTTAAATTTTGATATTGATGAATTCTGTAATTCTCTCAATCATATACAAATCAATAAAGAAAACATTATCCTGGTCTTTTGGAATTGCGAGCAGACTGCTTTTTCCAGGGCGGTGAGTAACGATATTCTGTTCCCGCTTTCAGCAAAATTTGGCGTATTCTTCAACTCCTTTTTTAATATATAAAGTGACCTAAACTGTTCGTAGTACTTCAGTATTAACTTTGCAGGGAAATCCTAACGTAAAAATACAACATGCAATACGTTTCCAAACCAATAGAATATACGAGACTGAAGACATCTTTGCTAACGTAGAAGGTAACGCGAGGATGCCGGGGCACCCCAAACAAAACAACAGCTTGTTACACGGATCAAATTCACGAAATTGGCAAACAGAGAGCACAATAAATATCATGATACAAAAACAGAAAGGTACTCAAGCAATGGTCAGGGTAGCTTACGTGGGAAATACAAGAAGCGGGAAGAAAGGATCGTCGGGGTCCCAAAGACCCCCGCGTTACCACTCCCGGGTTAAAAGATAAATATAAATCATTAAAAATGCTGGGCAATTATCCAACAATAAAAAAATCGTTTGTATTTATAACCCTAGTTTATGTTCATCCACGCCAGTTGGATATCTATTTTCCTTTGCACGTATTATACATTCGCCAATTAGGCATTTGTTTGAAAAATTAAGTATTTTTAAAAGGAAATTCCGTGTATTTGTGTTAGGCATATTTTTATATAATTTTATATTTAAAAGAGTTTATAGATATTGTTACAATACATTACAACAAACCGAACAATATGTTAGTTATTGTTCAGAAATTTCATGACTGTCAATTACGAATTTAATGTAATTGACAATTACAATATATTCTTGCTATAAAAAAGATACAATACAAAATTATTATACTTGTTCTTACTGTATTTTGAGTATTTGAAATATTTTAAATACGTTTAGCAAATCAAAACCTAATGTATTTTGAGTATGTATTTAAATACTTGTTTGCAAAGTATTTTCTCGAATTATTTAAATACTAAATTTAAAATATTTTGCCCAACCCAGACTGTATTACGTAAACCGGTGATTCGCTCATGAGTCGAGTTTGTCGTCCGAGCTTATGCCCCGAATTTATGACAAGTCTGATCGATTGCCACAGCTGATTCTGTAATATCCCGCCCTCCCCGAAAAGACTCAGCGGTGGCTCAAGAAGATGAGATTCCTTCACAGATTACGAAACAGACTCTGCTCGGCAAGGCTGACAAGATGTGCTCTCAGGGAAATGTAGCCCATTTGAACAGAACTTGACATTCGTAGGATTTGAAGATCTGGATATTCGATGTATAAAATTAATGAAAAGACAAGAAACACAGAAACGCTTGTATTCAAAGGATGGGCGATGTAAGAGTTTCGTTTTTGCCTATGCTCTACCAATCAGAGTGGTGCTGAGTCGTTACAGAAGGCCCAGAAACCGATACAAATAAAAAGAAAAATATGAAGACGAAGCAGGCATCCAATCCCTAGCATGATGACGAAATGCTTACTTGTGAAGCACAGAACAACTGTGCTATTAACATTAGTCAATGCTTGTATATTGTAACGTATTTCGTGACCCAAAAAGAAAATTACTGAAGATATTTCATAATTAATAAAATAGTAAACGCATTAGAATTAGTTCTGTGTATGACATGGTTTGTGACTGATAAGTTTTTCAGACATTCACGTTTCACATCAAATCATTACTCAAACCTGGAATCACCTACGGGGGTGTTGATGCCTACGCCAGGCATCAACACCCCCGTTTATAGAGGAGCTACTGTAATACGGGACCACATTGACATGTTGGGAAACAAATGAACGTCATGCAGGGCGATGACATTGCAAAAGGTAGTGATGAAGCCATTTACAAATGAGCTAAATGTAATAGAACGCACTGACAAAATGAGTGTATGGAAGAAACGTGCAGTTATGTTGCCAGCAGTGGACTAGCTGTCAAAGCGGTCCCTTCTCATAGAGTAAATAAATGCAGTAGTAGTCACAGTATATTGTAGTAATCCTTCTGTAGCTGCTTTCCTGCAACCAGATTTGGAGAACAATCATATTTGGGGTACAATTTGGAAAACTTCCAATAAAAATCGATCGCTGGTTGAAACATTTCCTGGTACACCTACAAATTCATTTTGCACGTATCACACCCATCGCCGTGTTATTGTGCAGGAGCTTGTTTGACTTCCACACGTTGGGGCCATGGACTGCCGCGAGCGGCTTCTCTCCGCAACAGAAGCCTTCATCGCCCGCCGGCAGGGGGCAACGGACGTCCTCTCCGCCCCCGTCCCATAAATACAACTTCATCTGGCCTAATCCCACGTCCGCCACGATAAAAATTGACGAAGGGACACCGCATGGAGCACAAGCGAGACCCGTCCCCTCTCGGCGGGACGGCCGCTCTAATTGAATAGAGGGGAGCGAGGGGAGGGGGTGGCGGGTGGTAGACGCGCGAGGCAGCAGGCGGCTTCTGTCAGCGAGACGCGGCCCCGTGCAGGGGGCTTTGGACGCAGCCGCGCGCGATACTGCGGCGAACGCCCGGCTCTGGGAGGCTTAGCGACGGGCAATAAGCGCCCGGTTAGAGACGAGCATTGCCGATAAGCTTTACGAGATGGGCGGAAGGCTTAACGAAGGTTAAAAATGTAATGCCTTACATGGCTGAATACGTTCTGGGGATGAGTGGTTAACAAGCAAATAGTTTCACAGGAATATTTGTGACAGGTAATGGACCAGTCGCCTTCGTTACCAGAATGATTTAGTCGGCTGCAGCTTTAAGTAGTGGTCCGCTTTAGTTATTTTCCTTTTTTACTCATAAGATGAACATGTGCTGCCTTTTCTAATTTTCACTGTGATTAGAGCAGCCAATCTATCCTTGGAAACTGGAGGAAGGTGTAATTTGGTCTACATTTTGCATTTGATTTTTAGAAAGATGTTCACTAGATTTCACGAGAATTTGGTATTTATGGCGCAAATTCATCCATTTTCCTTTTAAGCACTTGTGGCGAAAATTTGTGAAAAAAATATGGAATTCTGAATCCAATAATTTCGTCAAGGCGGCTGTCGAATCACTTTGGAGTTTGTCATTTTTACCGTTAAATCGCCCCAAACCGTGCTTCTATGATCGTGTCGCATTCTAAAAATAGGGCGCCATCTCCGGGCGGGCGGCGGGATGGCCCAGCGCGCGCCGCGTCGCAGCTGGCGCAGGCGGCGGCCGCGCAGATGGCGGCGCGTAAAAAAGCGCCGATCGGACTCTTGCGCAACGCGCTTGTCAACAGCGCCGCGCGCTCCTCCCCTCGCGCCACGCACACACTGAGCGACGGTCGCGTTGAAACGTCAGCCAGGAGTGGCGCTCACAATCGGGACTTTCTTCCTACCTTCTCGCACTTACTTCGTATGAAGAGAAAATACTGTAATCATGAGCAGGAAAACGGGGAATTTTCGGCGGATAAAACTCATTGTCGAGCCCTGGCAACGAAAAAGTGGATACATTTTGGCCCTATATATTAAATAACTTTCTCTTATTCTGCGATTTATTTTTTATATCTTCCCCTGGCAGGTATCAGCTGTTGACGGTTTCATACAATCGGGAGCTTGAATGTCAACATAGTGATGGCACCGTAGCGACATATAAGCTCCCGATTGGATGAAACCGTCAACAGCTGATTCCTGCCGGCAGAGTTAAATAAACCGCAATTTAAACGTTGTGTAGTCCGAATCCATGTTCTGTTCGTCCTTGATAAAAAAAAGAAGGCCAAACGTGTTATTCATTCTGCCAGTAAGCTCAAGGCTACCGTCCAGGCGATTTTCTCAGATTCTGTACACTAAGAAAGCAAGTGTAAAAACTTTCTTTCTGGAGCCGCAACGTTCATACTCGTTTTGTAACATAAACGTTGATAGTAAAATATCCATTGTTGCCAAGTTATACTGCGATTTCTCTAACTTTGCCAGTCAAGGACACTTAAATCCCATCTTCGCGATGGAATATCACACGGTATTTCGCGTCTTTCTCGGCCTTGCCGGTAGAAGTCGGACCCCGCGGAAGCAGTAGCAGTCGGAGCCGGAGTAGCAGTGGCCGAGAGTGTCAGAGACGGAGCTAGGAACAGTAGCAGGAGCGGGTACGAATCAGAGATATGTGAGGAGCGAGGAGTGACGTACGCCAACTCATTTGGAACCTTCATTAATGATGACTCGCTCACAGGACGCCGCCACCGCCGCTGCTGTCGTCCCCGCCGCGCCTGGTCCACTGGTTGATGGGGTAAGAGGCCGCCACTCGACTCTCCTCTATCTAATCTATCGTTCCCCGTCCCTCTCTCTTTCTCTCCCTCTTTGCTAAATTGTAATAAACTGTACTTCGATCTCAATAAGACTTCTTCTTGAGGAACTGCCTCCCCCTTCCCCATCTCACAAAACCCTTCAAGTCAACCGCAGTACTCCAAAGTGACGCGCCGCCTCAGGAATAAGCTGAAGCCAGCAGCTCCGAGGGTAGCACGTCGTAGCTAGTGGCAGCGGGTAGCCACACGTCACTTCTGGTGGCAACGGTGACTGCACGTCACACAAGCAACGGAGTGTAGTTAAGCGCCTCTCACATTGCGCCGGGACGAATCTCTACTCAATAACCCATGAGTGTCGGGCACTGCCACGACGAAACCGCATGCCCAACTACGGGCCACCCGGACCAAGATCCAAACAGCTCAGGGCCCCCAACCCGTCTCCTCACTGCGTCCACCTTGTAGTTATCGACGTGAGTGTAACCGGAATCTAGAGCAACCTGACGGGAGACTCACGTTCCCTGTCGGGCGTTTCTATTTAAGTTTGGGAGCAAGTCTCGCGCCCAAATCTGCCACAAGGTCGGTGGATAGGGTGCTAAATGGTGGGCTACCGCGCGAACTCTGCAACATGGAGCTTAGCACTTCCTCCTCACTGCACCCACTTTGGTGCTAAAGACGTGAGTACCTGCGGTCTGGGTGGACGTTTCCAACCTTTTTTTCTTCATTTATTTATTTATTTATTTATTTATTAGTCTGAAATTACATCGTTCAGCCTTTCGGCTCTACAGATGATTGGTGACTTATACTAATTTTAAAATTACGAGTGGGGAAACTCAATGAGCACCGCCAGAACATCACTTGAGATGAATTTAATTACTGAAGTTAATTATTTCTATTCGAACGTGGAAAAGCAGTTTAAGAATGAGTGCAGGGGGTATCTGTTTTTTATTCTCAGAAAGGGAGGGTTATCTATGCCGAGGTTGTAAAAGGATGGTCCGGATATGTTAGGTAGGTGGAGGAAGAAATTGTGAGATGTGTGAATGATTTGCTCTTTTATTGATTTTAGGTTGAAATCTGAATGTAGAGTTCAGTTTCTAACAAACCATGGAGCTTTGGTTGCAATCCGGAGGATTCTGTTTTGGAAGACTTGGATCTTGTTTATGTGGGATGCTGCTGAATGACACCAGATCGGGCTTGCGTAAAGGAGTGGTCGCAGAATGGATTTGTATAGGAGAACTGTATTTTCAGGGCTGAGGCTGCTTTTACGGTTTATAATCGGTTTAATTTGATGAAGTTTTTGATGGGCTTGTTTCAATTTGGTTTCTATATGATATTTCCAGGTTAATTTTGAGTCTAAATAGAGGCCTAGATATTTGACGGGTGAATTTAATGGAGACCAAGGAATGGGAGAGTTGTTTAACATCAGTGGACGAGGATGGTAAGAATGTCGGAGAGTGAAAATTTTTGCGAGCGATTTTGAGGGATTGAGCATGATTCTCCATTTAGTAGTCCATTGTTCGATTAGGTGCAGATGTCTCTGGAGTCGGTCAGTCAGTGTGTTTAGTTCGGGACCAGAAAGAAATAAGGAAGTGTCGTCTGCAAATTGGGCTGTGTTTATGAAACGGGAAGTGGGTATGTCGGCGGTGAAAATATTGAAGAGAGTTGGGGAAAGAGGGGAGCCTTGAGGAACTCCTGCTAAAATGGGACGAGGGTTTGAGAGGTGTGTCTGAATTTTTACTGAGAATGAACGGTCTGACAAGAAACTTTGGATGGTTGAAAGGAAGTAGAGACGTTTCCAACCTCCACCAAGAGCCTCAGACCTTTCGGCTTTGAGCCCTCCCCCTGTGAGGATTGTCCGTTCAGGCCAGAAAACGATTTTGTTTAACGCGTTATATACGTAACAGTTAGGCATCGCAAAAGACCGCTTCGCTCTTTGAAGGGTATTCTCCCGTCAGACATTTAAACTGGAGCTTCAGCTGATAATGCCTCAAAGTGTCCCTTCAGTGCCTGTAGTTGGAGATAGGGATAGTTTGTGAGTGATTTACTTTGTTACAGTATATTCACTAAATATAACTGAATGAAATTATTGATTGAACATCCGACTTACGAAGTCGACACGGGGATTTAGGCGTTGCCAAAGGTTGTTTGTGGTGTAAGGACGGCGTAGTTACTCTTCGCTTATCCCGCGTTTATTAGTAGAAAAGTACTCTTCGCTTACTCCACGCTTACGCTAAATGTAGTTACTTCCTAAGTAAACATGGTACTCCTGGTTTAAAGCAAATCTTTATTAATATGGGGGAATACTAAAATAATTGACAGAATTCATGTCGAAAAACAGATGAGACTATGCATGCCTGCGAATTAAGTCTTGAAGCAGATGTAAACGGACAGGCTAGAAATACCGAATTTCAAAGAGCTGTTGTTGTTTACTCTTATCGCGTGTTCAATCAAATTCTCAATAGACTGGATTTTAATCAGAATTATGTACGTAAATAGTATTTCTTAACAAAAAGTAGGTTTTAAAGTGTACTTTTCTTGCATTCTAGCTACAACATAAATACACTGATTTTACGCGAACACACTGCACTTGGCAGAATGACAAGGGTTATTGAAAGTGAAATGGCTCAGGTTCTCGTCATCCAACGTTTGCGAAATGTATGTGAATTATTGGATTGACATCAACGATTGTCAAAAAATCACACATTTATCTTCCACTTGCCGTGTTCCGCTTGGCTGAGACTGAGGCTGAGGCTCAGACTGAAGCTACCCAGGCATGGACACGTGAGACCAGCTGTCTCCCAACAACACAATATAGACCACGGGCCCCAAATGATTATTATTTTTTATAATAATTTCTGTTCTAATTATCTGAATATCCTCTAAGTATATAAAGTTATTTACTTTAAAATGAAATTCTAACAATTTTTTAATTTCTCTTTAACACTTCCTGGTTCACTTTTACGACATATGCATGGCATGCAAATATGAAAATTAATAGTATGGTTTTGCAGAAAAAGGTATGTTGTTAATTTAATCCGAACCTCATTAATTATCAAAAATGGCAATGACAGGCAAATATGGACGGTCGAGTAAATGAATTACGCCGTAATTATACATTTATAGTATATTGGAGTATTCAACAGTGTATATTTAAAAGATAAAATATTTATTTTAAAATTAAATCTTAAACAAAGACAAAAACAATAAGCTGACGTAGACGTGGTGATGACAAAATTGGTCAACCGTCCTTTAATCCAGAAATTGCGGCACTCGGAATCACAGCTTCAATGAAACTGTAAGTGTAGTTCGGGAGTAGAATGGAAGTGCTAGTATAATGGTTACATCAACAAAAGAGAAATAAATTAGAAAAAGGCTTTATGTATGGAGATTAAGCTATGTGACAAACAATTTTGGGTTACATTTCGCAAATTACCATGTCATATATGACTCGTGTGAATGATTAATTAATTAGTTGTATTTGTTATCAACAGTGATTTTATTTGTTAAATAGGTTTATTTTTAATTTGTTCATCTGATGTAAATTGTATGCGTTAATAGCAATGCTTTCCAGTCAGCCGCTAACAAAAGTTTACGAATATTAAATGCTTTAAAAATTGTGCTAGTAGCGGGTCTAGTAAAGCAGCTTCCCTGTATTTACGTATTCCAAAACCTAAATCGAAACTTCCTCAGCAAACACAACCCACACACAACTTGCTTTCATTTCTACCAACTTTACATCAATTCTGACAACAATATCAACGAATGCCACGGGAAAATATGAAATGAAGATACTTATTGTAATTGGACATGGAAACCTGTTTTCTTCCATGCCTAACAAATAAACATGAATTGAAATTTGAGTGAGGATTGAATATTTTAGCCAAATAACAATTTACATACAAATTTATAATTGTTTGCATATAAAATACATATTATTTTAAACAAAACATTTCCCTCAGTTTATTGTAATGTCACAATTTAAACGCTGAAACGAATAATGAATAGGTGCAAGATATGTTGTATACTAAAAGATAAGTAGTTTTGACCGTGCATCATGCAAACAATCATTGCACTGCATCAATTTCCCTACGGAGTATCAATTACTTTTTTTGTAATAAATTATGTAATTTATGTACCCCAATTTCCAAAACAAATAGGTCGTCAGTAACAGCGAGTTACTCCCATTGCAATCGTTAAACCATGCCAGAGTAAACCAATTCTCCATATATCGTACCCGACGTACTGAATTTTAACGGGATCCAAACATCCATGAACTTTGCGTTAGAAAAGCAAACTAATCTTTAGCTGAAAGAGAGTAGCCTCCTCTTTATTGTTCATTTTCAGTCACCTAATAGAGATATCGTTATTTTCAAACTATGTTCACTGTTTACAAACTAACCGAAATTAATGTGTTGTATGCATCTTTGAAGTATATTTGTCTGTATTAAAGAGAACTGTAAAGTTCTGTTCCTGACGATATATCCACTGAAAGAAAATATTTACAATAGAAGAGGGTAGTGCACACATTACATTCTTGATTCTTTAACCATTCATTGCGTGAAATATTTACAGACTTGCTTATTGTGTGCATATCAAGACGTTTTAGTTGTTTTTACAGTCTATTCTTTAACTACTATAATATGAGGACTCCTCATTCATTAAGGCATCAATTTTGGATATACCAACTATGGCTTCATTTTTTAAGACATGCAATGTATTCAAAAGTTCGGAAATGCTGCAAATAAAATCAAACGAAGATTGGGCAAATTCAACAGTACAGAAGTATCATTTTGGTTCGACCTCCTAGTAAGGGAGAAATGAGGGGGAAACTGTGAACACAAGTACCTAATAAACTTGCCAATCTTCTCCACAAGCCGTAGTTTGTCAGCCTTTTTGTGAGTCTTATCCAGTCGAATTTATAGACGCCCTTGCAGCCGGATGAAACCAGCTCGTCCTCTAGATGCGGTCAGCTTAATACCTAGGGATCGTCCACAAATTACGTTACATCAATGGGGTAGAGGTCGAGAAAACTTCGTTACATTCGGGTAGAGGTAATATAATGACGTTAAGTAAAGTTGATAATTTTTTCAATTTTCACTATTTACAGAAATACTTCTTTTGCTTTAAAATAAGGAAATTATTTCTGCAAACAATGATGGAACAGTCTTACTCTTATATAAGAATACATTACAATATTAAAAAATAATTAAAAGATTATACATAAATTAAAAAATTATGAATAAATTGTAATCATAAACGGAAATATTTTTTCGTCAATGGTATATTAATTGAGTGTGTTAGATTATGAAGAAAATATTCGGAACTCAGTGTGGTATATTTTAGAATCCAATTAAATTAGTACCGGATACTTCCGCCCATGCGTCATTCACAACGGCGACTGCTCGGTTTATTTTTGTTTGCAGACATTTTTTCGCTATTCTGTTTTAATTTCGTCACCCCCGCAGAGTTAGGAGAGGAGGCACTATTTAGTCGGCAATGGAGTTCCCGTCGAGATTTAGAAATTCAAATCAGACATTACGCATTGTTCCTGCTTAAAAAATTCCTCCTAGTGTTTATAATAAGGTGCAACAGCATCACCAAATAATTCTCGCAGTTGGTAACGTCTAAATTTTATTTGGCGTAATTGAATGAGTTTAAACTTATTTTCAACCGCTTGCAATTGCACGCGAATAGGTGTAAGAAACGCAAGTTATGAAGCTTCATTGCTGTGTATTGTTGCCCACAGCTGTGCTTCTGCGAACAGAGCATTTGAAAGCATTTGACAGAGCTTGGGTGAAAATTAGGGTCACATATTTAAATTTAAATAAATATTTTCGAATTTAAATAATATTTGACCAATTTTTACAATATTTTTTACACTAATAGAGGATTAAAGGAAATATTTTATTCATTCCGTACACAGTTTTTTAGAAGAATCTAGAAAAAAAATTTAAAAAATCGGATTATTACGATCTCCCAAAATCCGTAGTAAACTGCCAGTTTGGCATCTAGTGGTGAGGCACAATTCGTGGTTCTTCTCTGGTGCCATTGTCAATGTTCAAGATATTTTTTTCCATTGTCAAATTGAGTTCGATGCTACAATGAATTTCTTATATTCTCCTTTCTCTTATCTATTTATATAGTGTTAAACGAAACTAAATTTGGTCATTACATTATCGAAAGTAAAGTTGTCGAATGGCGACAAAGAATCCCAAAAAAGACTACTTTTAAATTACACGAAGGAATGTAGTGAATGTTTCTAATTTACAAATCAAATATTGAACTTCTTTAATTAATATACATTAATATAAAAAAATTGATTGAATTGTTGAGTTATATAATTTACTTTTACTTTTTATGCCAGGAGAAAAGTTTGAGGCAAGTGTTTGGTAATTTTTTCATGGGGGTTCAAGTTCTCTTTCACACTCTTACCAGGAAGTGTCTAAAATACTCCAAATTTCCGTTACGTAATTTATGGGCGACCCTCTACGAAGTCCCCCTTTCGATTACCTGGAGAGGACCATGGGCCTTTTTGCTCAGTGTTCTTGCAAAATCTAACAACATAGCTCGTGTGTCCTTATCGCTCTGATTGGATATTAGCGGATTAGGCTGCATGAAGCCGCCCCTAAGTAGCACCAGCTGTGGCCCGGTGGCCCATACTGAACGCAGCTTGGCGACGCTGGTCACATATAATGTCGTGATACTTGCATCCAAATTCAAAACAGTTACTACGCTCGTATTTAACACTGCCCGATAGGACTAGCCCAAAACAATGTACGTTTCATGTGAACAGACGAGACCAAAAATTTTTCTTCTTTTAATAATTTATTCTTACAGCGGTATCCTTCACATTCAACGACAATAACAATATTCATTTTTAAGTTATAAGTTTATTCATATATTTATTATAACACAATTAATAAGTTGATGTAATAAATTAATATAATAATGTTACAAGTTAATTAACTTGTAACTTAAAAATGGATATTGTTTTTGATTGTCGTTAAAAGTGAAGGATGCCACAGTACGAATAAATGTACGTTTCACTTCAAGTATTGCTCTACACAGTTCTAACGGCCGCTAAGGACAAAAGGAGACGTGAGCAAAGACATTTCTTGTTGCGAAATATACTTTGAAGATGTTTCTACTACAAATTTATCCATCCATTTTGGAAAATGTGAATATTAAAGGGCGAATTTGCGATTTCAATGCCGTAGTTGAGCATTGTGTACCGGGAGATTGACGACAAGCTCAATTTTCAATCTATCTTGCAATGGAGGGCAGGTTTGTTCGCATTTGTAACGGAATAAGCCTCCCGTTTACTTCTGTCTTTAAATATTGATTCATTACTTAGCTAGAAAAGGATAAATAAAACTCTTGAAAGGGTAGAAAATGCATGGTAGGGTACTAAATTTTTAGAAGAATTATTCCTTACATCAGGTGCATTTGTGTGTTAAGTGGACATTTCCCATCTTAAGCTTCGTGTAACAAGAAATTCTAGGTCTCGAATCCTGCCGTTGATTTGATTGTAGCTTTTGACGCCAGCTAACCTGTGGCTCGGACGATGTTAATCCATGGACGAGAATTTCGAGAGACCCGGCAGCTGTGAGCGCTCTTTATCTATGGATTCTCCCAATCAATTTCATGCTAATGACAGAGGTCACTTCAAATAATGGACAGCACTAATCGCGCACAATCCTTTCTTCCTTCATTCTATCCTAGTCTTATACTTGAGTTTTTATTTCTTGGCGCGTCAGGGCTTGCCTCAAGATGGAAAATCTCACGGAGTTCGCGTCTTTTTTGGTCGTAATGCTAGATGTCGCAAGATCGCTAGCATTGCTCAATATGGTCGCGGTCATATGACATCTAACGGCACGACCGAGAAAGACGAGAAATGACGTGAGATATTCCATCGTGAAGACAGGTCCTCACATGTCAGGAAATAAAACACAAGTACATGCTCAGAGCCGTGCACAGGGCTTACATTCTGTCCGTATCACCCAATAAAGAAAGTTCCCAGCAGTATTGCATGTAGGTGAATGGCAAGATGAGTCGGGCTAAGGACGTCAGCGGAAAGAAGGAAAAGAAGAAGAATTTCAGCACGTGATTCTCTTTGGTTTGCAACGACACTCCCCCTTGCCAGCAGTTTGTGCGGCCAATGACCTACAGCGCTGACGGAAGAGCTCCCACAAGCAAAATTGCCTGCGAGGACGCGAGCGGAGCACATGGCGGGATAAGAATCGCCACCTGTGCGCGCAGCCCGTACGCCGCGGCCTGCTCTGTTCGGTCGAGACAGCCTCACCAGATGGCGAAAGCCATGCCCCCGGCCTCCCGCCCCCCCCCCCCGCCCCCCGCCCCCCCGCCCCCGCCCCCCGGCCCCCAGCCAACCCCGCCCACCGGCCCCTGTCCCCCTTGCCCCCACGCCCCTCCGACCCCCCGGTCCATTGGCCCCCCGACTCCCTGCCACCCGGCCCCTGGCCCCCCGGCCCCTACGCCCCCAGGCCCCCCCGACCCCTCCAGCACCCCGGCCCCCGCAACCCCGCGGCCCCCCGGCCCCCAGGCCCCCAGGCCCCCAGGCCCCGGCCCCGCGGTCCCACCGGCCCTGGCTCTGGGCCCCGCTTCTCAGCCAATTTGGGTCGCGACATGGAGCGTTCGCGGAAGGTCGCACAGGGAGACACCCACCGCACGCCGCATCGCTCGCCCGCTCCCATCCGCTCAGGCTCGACTGGGCCGCGGCCATGCAAATCTTGAGAGATAGCCCGAGAACAATAGTCAGCACACGCCGGCCTCGTCAGGCGATGGAGCGGGAACCTGGAAGGCACCGCGGGCGGTCACTCCTGGAAGATGAGCTCGTCCCGAGGGTGGGGGCAACACAGGAAACGCCCACGTGTGCTGTGGCTACGCCCAGAACCCAAGATGTTGAGAACTAGACAGGCGTACATAAAATAGACCAAAATACAAGGGCTAAAGGATATTCTGACATAGTAAACGTATTTTTACCTGGTTCGCGCCAAATCAGCGTTAGCGAGGAGTGGAAAATACTGCCTTAAAACGAATACACCTGATGCTACGGTACCACTAATTTTGTATGTGAAAGAACTGGATGATGGAGTTTTTGATTGCGTAAGATCAGTTAACTTTCATACAAAACCCGGATTCAAAATCATGTCCCGAAACAGCACTTGAAAGTTACATAAGCCATTCTCGTCTCACTATAACATTATCTTATTGTTTTAGCCTATAGCCTTCTCAGTGACCAATTATAAAAGTCGCTGAGCTGTAACTCGGTTGTGGTCCTTCGATAGTTATTAGCTGCACTAATGGAAAATGAACCAGGTTCGTACATCCTTCTCCTTTCACATCAACCTTTTGGTTAGAGATCGTCTCTCGCTGTCGGCCCCACCCACAGGAACCGCATCGCGACCAATTGAGCCTTTGAGAACAAAAGTGGTGTAAGTCAAAAAACATACTTTCCGGAAAATGACGTGTACGCGAAAAACGCCATAAAACTATAATATTTACAAATAAATGAAAAAGTGTTACGAAAGTGTTAAGGACTTATTCTTTTAACTTACTACAGATATTATGGACTGAAACATCGCTTATTAATTAAGCAATTAACTATTTTATTGACTGTCACCATATTTGCATACACCGTTTCTGAAATCTATGAGTTTCATTGAAATAATTGGCATGCACAATTTTCGTCTGAGATAGTAATGTGATGGAAAATAGGGGAAAATAAGGATTTATCACGATTTGCAACCAAGTGAGAGCAATTTTGAAGTTGCGATTTTGATATGTGCACGTATCACATTAAATCGATTAAATGTTGGTTTTTTAGAGATTCTTTTTCTGTTATAGGTGCAGATAAACAAGAAGTTATATCTTGCAAGCCCCTGAAAGCTGTTGAATCGTCCCATCTACGACATACACGACAATTGCATGCAGTGGTGCGAGCCACGTGTTAGCTACTTCTGCATTATGCTGGCCTGTAGCAAAAAAATATTGAAGTTTGACTCGCACCATTTTAGCCCGTATTGGAACAATGTTCAAACCATCTAACAGTGCACCTAACTGAAATCTTCCAAAATTTGACTTATACCACTTTTGCTCTCAACGGCTCAATTGGTGTCAGGGCACCATATGTAGAAGACCTACTACAAGACACCCACCACGAACTGTACGATGTTCGTCGCTGCATCTTTTGCTGGCACCTGGAGCTTCCCTGCTTCGGCAATGGCTCTCACCTGGCACTTGGGATGCGACGTAGACGACGAACTCAACATTAACTACGACGGCAGATCGGAAAGTAGTTCAACGACGAACTCAACATTAACTACGAGGGCAGATCGCACAATAATTTTTTGCTCAAAAATTTAATTGGTTCCAAACCACAAGAAATCACCAGAGACCTTACATCATTGACCTGCTTTTTTACATTGTCGCCAAATTTCTCAACACATTTCTGCTAGCGTGCTACCAGTTTCAATATGCCCTGTTTGTAGAAGTCCGTTTAGTTCGACAGGCAGCCCTCTTGGAAGAATGCACACCACCTGGAAATATTGCTGCGGTCCACTCAGACGTCCCCATACACGCCACGCATATCCCTGTGAATTTCATAAGGATTATGCCCACACATTTCGCGCTCCACTTCTCTGCTCCTCACGTTGACAGTAATATGCTCGCCATTTTTGTTTCGTAGTTCAGGCTACACTCGCTAGACCTGCACATAAAAACAAAATACCGTCTACAGCGCGATCTTCACATTATCTCGTCGTGCAATTTTACCATTTCAGTTGCAATACCAAAAATTATTGTGGGTTACTTTCCGTTCTGCCCTCGTATTTTCTCCCGTCCCTGCAAGTTTTTTTCCAGCCTGATACATGCAATAGAAGCTGATATAACAGGACATGAACAACAAGTTTCTCTGTGTATCTCTACAACAAGTTGCTCTAGGAGGCTGATATTTTGGGGAATCTACGACATTTTTATCTTATTTCATATGAGCGCTGGGATTATCGATTTGGTTTGGAGGCGGTTTGGTTTGGTTTGGTTTGGGGTTTTAGAGCGCTTCAACTTCTTCGCTCAATAGTAATCAAGAGATCGCATGTGAAGAGATCGGACAGAAAATAAGGCTCGTTGTCCTTATGAGGTTGTTTAAAGTGCTCAATAGTAAATTACTAGCGTACCCTTGCGAGAACTCGCGCATGTTAAACCCCACCCTTTCCCTAGCCTTTCCATTAAGATGGAAAGTTGTTAATGAAACGTGTTTACTTGTTTAAAAATGTGTAAATGCAACTTCTAATGTACTTACAGAATATCAAACAAAAATAACAATGCAATTGATGTTGGAAACAAATTTTCAATAAAGGTTTATTCAGCAATGTACAGAGAAGTTCTTGGAACGAATTCATACATCTTTAAAAACAGCATTTGAAGAAATTATTTACTCTTCCTTGAGAGTTAACTTTTCGCTTTCCTCGATAGTCACAAAACTATTGGAAAAGTTTTTTACTCTTCAGAAAGCAAAGCAAAGTAAAGTAGTGCGTAAATACCGATAGAGCAAGTACAACCCTACACTTTACAATATTATTTAACTTTCCTTGATTTGTTATGAGGAACAGAGGGGGTGTTGGGGAGTCAGAGTGCCAGTTTGCTGTGGTGCAAAAATTGAAAAATTATTTGTATACTTAAAAGTATTGGTTTACTTTCTGCGTTCTTACGTACCTCAAGAACTACTAACTACTAAATACCATTTGTTACCATTAGAAACAATGTAGAAGGCTTAGACTTCACTTCGGTACATGGGAATGTTGCTCAAACCATGTTTGCATATTGAATATTTTAAGGAAAAAACCGACACTTTGAGTTTAGGCCGGGAGTCAGCAAGAAAAATTACGTATGATAAATTTAATGCTAAAACGTTTTGAGAAGTTAGCGAGTGTTATGAAGAATAGGGAAACGCTAGAATGGAGGCCTCTAGGTGTTGGTATTTAAACATTATTGTGTCGAAAAAAACTATGCCCTTGGTGAGGGGATGAATACACAGTTAATTTTTGTTGTATTTTGTTCATGATATAGCCAAAGATTGAAGCAGTTATATGCCATACCGATGTGGCGTCCCAAAGCGTCCGCCATACTGAATTGAACGTGTCATATTTTTGATGCCCTCTTGGATTACCATTTTAAAGCAAATTTTTGTCTCACGATATAAATTATATGCATTGCCAATTATGACCATGCCATACCGTTTCGGCGTTTCTAAGTAGCTGCCGTACTGATTCAATGATGTCAAATTTGTCACTAGGCCAAATAGTAAAGGTACAAGTATGGTGGTATGTTTTTAGGACACCTGCAGACCGCCATACTTGCGTTTCCATGTTATTCATAATAATGGCTAACTTCTCAAACGTTTTAGCTTCGAGTTTATCATACATGGTTGTTCTTGCTGGCTCCCCGCCCATTACTGTTTCAACTGTTGAAGCCCGGTTAGCATATCGGACTGTTATACCCAAATTCGCGGGTTCAAACCCAATCGAAGCCGTGGATTTTTAAGCGCGAATAAATCCTTCGGACTCCTTCCTTCGGAGGGGATGTAAATCCGGTTGCCCCATGTTGTAGATTTACTGCATGTAAAATATCCTCAAGCCTAAATGAAACCTCTGAGCAAAATTGAAAACGCCTATTTCATCGCCCGAATGATACGTCCTTTCTCTTCCAGACGGTGAAAGGAGCGTAACGGAATTTGCGTGGTCAGGTGGAAGAGCAGGCCTCTCAGCCTGAACCTCGCCGCAGAAAATAAGGCATCATTGAATTGAATAGAATTGAATTGAAGCCCATGCTAAGAGACCCGCTGGACTGGGTACACCGGATGCTCTGAATTGTGGATCCTTATCTGCAGATAGGTATGAAGCAGTATGGCCTGACTCTTTCCCAGATCCATTTTCCTACGTTTTTTCCGAAGCTTTCCCCAGACTAATGTTGATGTGCATCTGGTTTCAGCGGCAATAAGCACAAGAGTATGACAATAACCATGCAATTTGGTTTGGAGCTCCTGGCTTGCGGTCAGCAAACAACTCGCAGCGAAGTCCTGTGACGTGTTTCACGTGGTAGATGGCGCAGATAAAGTGGCTAAAGAAAGCAAAGTTGATGCAGAAAAACAGAGGTAGGTGTCCGCAATGAAGCGACGTGTGGAACAAATTGAGCACGTGGCTGACAGCTAAAAGAACAAGAAAGAAGAAATATCTGGGGGACAGAGGGTCTCGTCAAACTATTTTCTTGAGAGAGCATGGCACACATGTCTCTAAGCAATGTAAAACAAATTTTAGGTTACTCTAAACATCTCTTTTATCTTTTATAGCTAACATCTCGTCTATCTTTGGTAAGTGACAACTCAGAAGTATAAAAATTCTCGCAGGATTCCCCAAAATATAAATGATTTTCTCAAATCAGCTTTCCGTATTAATATTCCGACATTCCTATCCCATTCCTTCATTTATCTCAATTCCGTTTTAAACACGCTACGCGCTTTGATGTTCGAATTACATTTTTATTCACAACCCCCTTTACGGCTCATTGACATGCCTCAAACGACGCAAGATTTGTCAAAATCAATGCGGTTACCGAAATAATCAAAAATTTCGTAAACGGGACTCAAAATCATATAGTTGACATACGTAATACATATCTCACATGCCTACCTCATATTGAAGGGCCTCCTCATGATGTGGCCAAAAAGAGTTAGTAAATGTAAATATATTATAATTTAACAATACAAGTTCCATTTTGATAAAACTGGTACATTGCAGGTATTTTAGTGCAGATTTAAAACAAAAACTTCAAGGTATCTCGTGATTCCCGAATATTTATGTATAATAATTGTCAATCACCAAATATGAGTATAAAACACGACTGGAATGACCAAATGTTCTTTTGTAAATGTAACTTATTTTGAAAGGAATTTTCATCTCGTATTCCTTGATCAATAAGTGATGAGATACTTCGACACTTCGTCTCTGGACAAAGGATAAGCTTCGTTCCGCCTTGTAAAAACGCCGCATAGTTTTCATGATTTCTGTCCATTAAATACTCACACACACACACATACACAATGTGGCGCAAATGATCCACCTCGAAGCGAAACTGAGCGTCTCCCCGCCCCTTGTGGATGACGCACTGCTGTGGGCTGAGCGTTGAAGCGCGCGGTGGGCGGCGTCGGAATCAATTGAGGGCAGCCGCCACAACGCGTTCCTGGAAACGCCGCGCCGCGGACCTTCTCACTCCCACCCACCGACCAGAGGAGTTAGCTCGTTAGCTCCGAGACAGCATTGCTGCTCTGCTCTGCACCCACTCTGAGAGGGGACCGGGAGAGATGGCTCAGTGCATCAACCTAATGTCACTGCAGTCCCTCTGACTGGGAGATCCTAGGTTCGAGTCTAGACGGCGCGGCAAGATTTTCGAATCCAGACGGGTCGTAGGTCGAATTCAGTCGCTGTCTGGAGGAGAATTCTAGCGGCCGGCTACTCTGATCGGTAGTTTTCCGTGGTTTCTCCGATCAACACCAGGCGAATACCGGAGCAGTACCCTAACAAACGGGCCGCGAACCGCGCGCGATCTTTCCTTCCTCTTCCTTGTCCTATCCTCTCCCCTTACACGCACACTTACACTAACATGCACTACACTATCACACATGCCGGCAGATCGATCGGGAGATTACAGCTTGTCCCGGCTGGGGAGGTGCCCCGCTGGTGGGAGATACCTGGTTGAGGGGAAAGCCCAGCTAGTCAACGTTAGGAGCGGGGAAAAGATCATCGCCACCTTCCGAGAAAAAACACGCACTATACGTTCGGGACTAATGACCTAAGTAGTTGACCCGCCCGGAAACATCAATCAATAACTCTGAGAGGGAAGCCTCGGTTCGAATCCTGACGGTGATGGATTTTCGACATTAGTTACCTATCTTAGTAGCGTCAGGGGACGCTAAGATGCTGAGCATCCCCACGTAAATTATTAATCAAAGAAGCCTAAATATTATATTGATAATCTTCCAAGTGAGTGAAACACATTGAGCGAAATACGTTTTGTATTAATTTTAAATTGATTTCCTATGACTGAATTCCGCGCATTTATACAAGCTGCCCTCTGATTGCTTGGACGCTAAAATGCTTCTAGCGTCTGCCGCGAGTTTGCGACGAGCAATGACGCATGCGCAGACGGTGAGGTTCTCTCCTCCCCTCTTCACCCCTGCCCATAGATTCTAGAGTCCCGAAAAGCTAACATACGGCTGAGAAAAGGGTTATGAGTTTCTCGTTTGTGCACGAGAACGCAACACACTTGAGGTTGTCAGAGAAATATTTTTTCTCACTCGTGATTCTGTGCTTCGCCATGGGCACAAACAGTAGAAATAGGGCTTGCATACTAATTCTTAATTAATATCTACGAAGTTGAATTCTTACTTAAATATATTAAATTTTATTTTGGTTTGAAATATATAAATTCACCAGTGATCTCATTGTCAATCGCGCATGAGAACTAAAGCCAAGTTATTTCATAATATGCTTTCACGGAGTCTCTTGACGTAAATCTGTTGAAGTATTTGTAACATTTGTTTCAATAACACAGATTCTAGAGAACATTGACCCGGCAGTGGTAACGTGACTTTTTGAAAACAAAAGTGGTAACGTGGGGTGTCTCCAGACCGCCATTCTTTTTCCCATGATATATGCTAAATTATTAAAAAATAAATTAATATAATATTCTCCTTCAATTATGAACAATGTTTTTCGTGTAATTAAACAATTTACTAAGAATTTAGTTGCTAAACAACTCCGAGAATTCATCAGGAAAGCATCTAATATTTGGAGATAATTTTTCTACCGGTCTGCGCGTGTTGTCACATCCAAGCCCATGTTTCGTAGCAGAAATTGAAATCTTGTCAAATTCAAAGTACAATAGAAAATTTCAATACTCATATTATCCACTTTCCACAATTCAGCAAGATTTGGGTGTCCTGATTTCACAGACCCAGCCAAAGTACGTAGCAAAATTACTGCCTTCATTTCTCCTTTGTCAGTTTATTGGTGCTGCGATAATTTTTATTTCTCTCTAAATCCATTTCATTTTTGATGTTGGTGGATTCTGTAATTCTCTCAATCATATCCAAATCAATAAACAAGGAAAACATTATCCTGGTATTTTGGAATTGCGTGCAGACTGCTTTTTCCAGGGCGGTGAGTAACGATATTCTGTTCCCGCTTTCAGCAAAAGTTGGCGTTTTCTTCCACTCCTTTCTTAACATATAAAGTTCTTCCACTCCTTTCTTAACATACAATGTTCGTAGTACTTCAGTATTAATTTTGCAGGGGAATCCTAACGTAAAAATATAGCATGCAATACGTTCCCAAACTAATAGAATGTACGAGACTGAAGACACCTTTGATAACGTGGAAGGTAACGCAGGGTCTCTGGGCACCCCAAACAAAACAATAGCTTGTTACACGGATAAAACTCACTAAAGTGGCAAACTGAGAGCACACTAAATATCATGATACAAAAAGAGAAAGGTACTAAAGCAATGGTCAGGGTAGCCAACATGGGAAATACAACAAGCGGGAAGAAAGGATCGTGGGGGTCCCACAGACCCCCGCGTTACCACTCCCGGGTTAAGAATCATGATGTCTTCAGTTTGCGTTATGGTTGAGCATCCTCAAACGCGCGAGTCACGCAACGCCCCTGCTGCTAAGGCATTTGTCTTGTAAGTGCAGTGCATGTGTTTTCTCTTGAAGTGGCGGTGTTCTTTCCTCCGCTGAATGGCAAAAAGCGGTGCCTATCGATAGCAGTGGCGGGCTTTCCCCAACCAGGTATCTCCCAACAGCACAGGACCACCCCACCTGGGACAAGGTCTAAGCTCCCCACTGGTCTCCCCACAATTGTGGTAATGTAGTGCATGTAAGTGTGTGTGTGTGTAAGAGGAGAGGATAGGAGAAGGAAGAGGAAGGAAAGATTGCGCGCGGTCCGGCGCTGGATGGTTAGGGTACTTCTTCGGCATTCGCCTGGTGTTGATCGAAGAAACCATGGAAACTACCGATCAGAGCATCCTCCAAATTTTCCTCCAAACAGTTGCTGAATTCGTTCTAGCCATTGTCCAAAATGCTGCCAACGTCGGGACTCAAACACTAGAATCTTCCTGTCAGAAGCACTGCAGAGACATCAGTTGATGCCCTGAGCCACTTAAGCTGGAAGCTAAGTCGAATTCAGCTGCTGTCTGGAAGAGAATTCTAACAGCCGGCTGCTCTGGTCGGCAGTTAGCCAGGCAAATCAATGCCAAGCGAATGCCCGACCAGAACCCTAACAAAAAGGGCTACGGACCGCGCGCAATCTTTCCTTCCTCTTGATGGACCCTCTCCCCTCACACTTACATGTACACACACACACACACACACACACACACACACACACACACACACACACACTATATTATCCACCTGTCGCGAGACCAGTCGGGAAGTTAAAGCTTGCGGATGGGGCGGTGCCCTGCCTGTGGGAGATCAGTTGATTGCCTGGTTGGGGAAAACCCCGCTACCCGACATGTAGGTCAGCATCGGATCTCATTATCCAGTAGAGGAATACTAGAACTATGTCTCGAGGGAAAACATTCACTACCCTTACGGAACTAATGACCTTAGTCGTTGAGGTCCCCGAAAACGCGAAATAAATAATGGGGCGCTCCCCGTTTAGAGTAAAGAACTGGAGGAGAATTACCCGAAAGCCAACTGGTGAATTGGCGCCAGATCTCACCATTCAGCAGGAAAGGAACATCGGGAACACCCGGTATAATATTTGCCACAATAACGGAACTAATGGCCATAGCAGTTTATGTGCCCGGAAACATCCATTAATCCTCCGCCCACAAGTCCCCTGTCTCGTAGCCGCGCCGCCCTCGCGTCCTTCCACGAACTAAAATAGAAACGATTTCGTGACCTCACGATCCCTGATGTTGACCCAAATTTTACTGGCTCTTAAGTCTGTAGTGCTCGAATTCATTTTGCTGCTTCGTCGCGGGCGCAGGAGCTTTGTTGGAGCTGTTTCGTAGCATGTGCAATTTCTTTAAGGGTTGAGAATTACAAGAGCCAACTGCGTTCTTGCCATTTTACAGTACATTTAAACAAAGTCTTTTAATTCTATATGTCATTGAATATGTTGTATATTCGCTGAAGGCTAAACTGTTTCACTACAGCTATGAACTTTCTCTGTTTTTTTAAATTGAATTTTTATTGAAACCCAGGTCGACGGATTACGAGTTTATTAAGCTAAATTAGAGAAACAGTAAAAAGGTATAAAACAAATTTGTTTCTATTTTGTGTAGGTAGTCTCGTGTTCAAAATATAATGATTTTTGCTTTATATTGGGTGTACAGTTTTGTGGGTAGGGTGCGCTAACCTAGGTGTTAATCCTAACCTTATACTAATCTTACAAACTACTGTTTACATTTCATGCTACTTGCAGTATTTACATTATGCACACACAGTTACACTTATAAACTGAACTTACACACTAACACTTTCATACAAACTAAACTTAGACGCCAGTTTTTTACACGTACTCGCTTTCAGCCTGGCTTGTTTGTCTTCACCGGTTTATCCGATTGGGACAACATACTCTTCTCGACCAACAATCTCGACAAAAAGTCGTAGCGTTTGTAGTTTAGCAACTTTTTTAAAAAATCACACCAGAAGACTTTATTTTCAGGTAGAAAATACAAATGTGATTTAAGTAATTTTATTTTAGCTTCATTTACAACATTTTTTGTACTTCACAAGTGTTGGGAGAATAGTTTTGGAAGTACCGTATTTAAACTGAGTAACTAACTATCCACATCACTGTACGAACTCCTGAATAGCAGGAAAACGGATTTTCCTCTTCAATACATAATTCAGTGACTCTTCTGATTGTTAAGCACGACATTCAGTTTGGTTTATGGAATATTTCTGAAGCAAACACCGGGAAGTACAACACGTGTTGGCCTCTCATTGAACTTGAAGAGGATTTTAAGGTCCAGTCAGCTCCAGTAATATAAACAAACTTCTGGGCATGCGAATCTCATTTATTTGTACTCGAGTTGCCATTTTCTGTGTGTGAATGAAGTTCCTGCCTGCGGAAATAAATCTATGTCTGATTTTGTCTGCAGATTCTCAATGAATTGATCTCTATTGAATCCTCAATAAAGATCAAAATGCTACAACATACAGTGTCCGGGGAGGAAACGTCGAAACTTCGAAAATAAGCTCTTAAGACAATTGTAAGCATGCTTCGTCTAATAAACTACGTGGATATTACGAAAGGTTGAGCCGCAATAAGCACTCAAAAGTTGGTTCGAAAAATTGTTTTCTAGGTAAAAATTTGCATTATAGAAGCAGAGAAGCACTCCAGAAACATGTAAGTTGTTTATTATTTACAAAAGAAATGAATATATTTGTTCAAAAAGAAAAATTAAGCGAGAAATAAAAAAGCACCCAATTTACACAATTCGACTGCTTTTTTATTTCTCGCTTAATTTTCTGCCTGAGCAAATATATTCATTTCTTGTGTTAATAAAATGAACAATTTACATGTTTCTGGACTGTTCTATACTTCCATAATGCAAATGTTTACCTAGAAATCGTTTTTTCAAACCAAATTTTCAATGCTCATTGCGGCCCAACCATTCGGAATATCCACGTAGTTTATTAGACAAAATATGCTGAGAATAGTCTTAAGAGCTTATTTTCGACGTTTCCTCCCCGGACATCCCTGTATCTTAGGGTGTTTTTTGGCAACCCATTACAATGAACGTTTATTACAAAAGGAAATTTTTGAAATACTCTTTGCCAAAAAAATATTAATATTCACCCGTGTCTCACTGAAGTTTAAATGGTATTTTAGAAATGTTTGGATACTTTCAGATTTGGTGCGTTATAACAGCCGCGATTCTCGACAGTTTTACTTATAAGAATGATTTTTATAGTCCTTTAGGGTCACGTAATTGGAGTGTTGAACCAATTTTTTTGACAGCTTGCATCTGTCAAAATCGCTGCCAATCCTACTTTTTCCCAGAAAAAGTTTTCATTGAAATGTTTCTTACTACAACTTTTGGGCCTGAGTGCAATGTTAGTGCAAAAACATTAGTACTACACCAAATACATAGAAAATTATCGAGGTATTAATCATGAAGTGCTTGCTCAACCTTAATGAGAATTGCTCTACTGAAAATTTGTATTCCACTTATCCCCCGGATACTTTCCACCCAAAAGAGTCCATCCTCGGCGACTTCATTTTCTACTGCGTCGGAGAGCACGCGATTTCACGGTCGCCGGAGCAGCGCTGGCAAGTGCCGTCGCCGGCTGCCTACAGCCAGTCCGCTCGCGAGGCAGCGAACATTATCCCGATCTCCGCGGCAGTTCCTGCTCCCGCTGGCAGCGCCGTCTTTTGGCCGCTCTCACCGCCGCCTCCTGCCGACGCCGCCGCTCCCCCGCGCCGCTGGCCAACGCTCGTTTTGTAGCGCTGTGCGGATCTTAAGCCTGTTTTACACGGTCATCGAGGCTCGGATTCTGATGACTTAAAATTCTTTGAAAATGATCTATAAAATGGATTAAAATAAGAGAAAAATAACTTATAAAATGATTTAAAATGAGGGGAAAATTACCTATTTTTTTAAAAAATACTAAAAAATTTGTTTGAAAATGTTTACTTATTCAGAGAATTTTACAATTTTAAATAAAATTTATTTATATAAAATTATATTTAAAACAAGTCTTTATTTTAGAGGTAATTCTAATCCTTAGCTGCGATCTTCCAACCGTCCGCTTTGAAAGATCGCGGACGTTACCGGAGATCCGTGTAATTTTGAGAGTTCGATAAACAAAGACCACTGCAGTAGTGAATTTCGTCACCAACTGATGATACAATAAAAGCTTTGTTTTTGTGTGTCATTGTAAATTCATGAAATATTCACTGACAAAAAACACGAAAAGGAAACAAAATGCGTAAAAAATGCCAAAATGACACAAATTTAAAAAAAAAACAAAAAAATTGAAAAATGACAAAAATGACAACAACAAATTTCTATCAACTATATGTTATGATAAACATTTATGTACAAGTTAGCTATGTGTAGAATGCACCAATGAAAATATGGCATGTCATCCGAATCGGTTTTAAATAACTGAAGCCAAAAAAAGAGGAATAAAATGAGGAGTGGACGTCACTATATACTGAATCGATCGGAGATTTCGTTTATCAATAAAAAGCTACGAAATTTGTGGTGTTTGAAAAGCGTGGCTAGAATGAAAACGGGAACATGACGTCGTGCGCAACTTGGCAAGTTCGCGAGAAATGGATTAGCAGTTGGTCTTGCTTAGAGAACATAGTGTTATGTCACCGTTAGAACAATTGTTTGTAGTTACCAATTGCAGTATTGCAAGTACTCAACATACTTTTTCTTATATCATTCTTGAGTTATCCACGGAAAACATTAAAGCGATGGGGGAGTTCTGATTATAATTTGGAAATTGTGTTTCATACTTTTTATTACTTTCACTAGGGATAGCTGGTTTTCTCATTAAGGATTCAGCTGGTTTTCTCAATATTGTTCATCGGTATCGAAAAGTGCCGGACAATTCGGAAGGTAAATTGTACAGAAAATGAAGCATGCTCTCTTTTTCGGGTCAGATTTCATCCAATTTGACTTCCGCGCTCCCTGGCGCCACTTTTCGAAACTTTCTGTTTTATTATTATTATTATTATTATTATTATTATTATTATTATTATTATTTATCTGGCATATTATTATTTTTGTAGCACTGAAGATGGCCGCAATGCGGCCGAAAAAGCTTTATGCCACAATAAAGTTACGATGGAGAGCCAACATCTAATATTGATTTCGATTTCTCTGTTTTGTAATGCGTGGTGCTATTTGTTCCTTCTGTACCGTTTCGAAAGCGTTCTGATATGTTGGGAAGTAAAACCTGTAATACTGCGTTATAATGTATCGTTCCGTACACAGTCACAATATAACCTAACTTAATTTGTAACCATATGCGCTGTTGTTCAGCGCTGATCTGTCTGATCTTCAGCGCTTTTGCGGCGTGCAGAGGAAATATTTTTATCATGATTAAGAGCAGAAAACGAAATGACCGTGTAAAACTCCAGTCTGTTCATCTGGTTTCGGTAGCGAATCAGTACCGAATAGAAACGAACGCCTTCGCGGCCCCGTCGCCCTCGCCGCCGCCGCTCTCGCCACCCGCCACCACTCCTACTACCCCCACCGTCCCCGCCCCCCCCACCCGCCACCGCCCCTACTGCCTCCGCCACCTCCGCCACCGCCCCCGCCGCTTCGCTTCCTCCGCCGCTCCCGCCACCCGCCCCCGCCCCTACTGCCCCCACCGTCCCCGCCCCCGCCGCCCACGCCATCCCCGCCGCGTACCCGCCGCTTCGTAGAAGTGATTTTTATCAGTCGAATCTCGTCCGCGTCTTCTCAGACGGCCGCTTTTATGTTGTCCCACTGCATTCGAGGTCTTCCCTCGTCCTCAGCGCGCCACTTAGCGTCGTCTTCGCGTTGTTTTGTTCCGCTTGTTATCTTGTTTCTTCTGGCGTTTTATTCCAGAATGCTCTTCGTGACATTCACGACTTGGATGTTATGGTCACACGCGATCTGTTTTTACTTTTTCTTCGTACCAAGAGCTCTCGAAACGATTACATTTCGGAAGCTCCTGGTACGATAATGGCAACACTCATTGACCAAATAATTTGCTCCTCTAGTGATTATTTTGGATATTTAATGCATGGATCGCTCATTTTGAGATTTTCATTACTTGTTTCCGTCCAACTACACGCCAGGACATGTAAAATGTGAAATGGCCATGTCACTTCTGTCGAGTGGCAGACTTTTAATGGAGCCACATGAAATGGAAATACTAGAAACCGTTGGCTTGTATAACTTTGTGAAATAAAGTGAGTTTGGTGTTTTGAAATGGATGATTTGTCGAAGTCTATTAAAACTTTCTATTCAACATTTCAACATTTACCCGAGTTCAAAGTTCACCATATGTTATACTAAAGCATGAAAACCAGTGTTATTTTTATCTTTAAAAGAAAAAGAGAGTTAAATTCACGGTATACGTTAAGAGATATGATCAGTTACTTGTAAATACGAGTTCGACTGGTCCATCCACTAAACACATATCCACTCACGTCAATTCAAAGCACTTTGTGGCGTTACCAGAACTGGTAGCTAAAGATCGTCCATCAAAAAAGTTTTAACGTATGAGTATATGAGAACAAAGTCACATAAAAGAAGCTAAGGGCGGTGTGAAACATCTGCATCTCGTCGTGCGCTGGTCGTTGCAACTGTCAGAGACCTCAATTAAGATCAGTCGAAGAACGTATCCCAATCCGCACCCAACGGAACAGCACTTCACAGCGCAGCACCACACGTCTTCGAACTCATTTGCTTATCCAGCCGGTAATCTAGTAGTCAGTAAACCCAGACTACAAAATCCACCAGACCATATGAAACTAAAATACTAATTTTTAGCCATAGACCATTTGTCTCTCTTCGTTTCTTTCAAAACGCTGGGTTCCAGAAGACATGAATTAATCTACCAAGTCCTCATTAAAAAATATAGTTTGTAAAGTATTGACAGCAATAAGTTTTTCAAGAATCAAAGCTTAAAATTTGAGAATAGGCACTAATAATTAGCTATTAATTTTCCTTATGATCTTGCAGTTTCTTGTTGTTATTTGGGTTCTACTAACTTAAAGATTCCTCAGAGACCATACGAGAATAAAATACTAATTGATAGCAATATACTGATTTTTTTCTTTTCGTTTCTTTTAAAAGGGTGGGTTCCGAAAGATATGAATTAATCAACAAAATTGTTATTAAAATGTAGTTTTTAAGTACTGGCAGAAATTAGTTTTTCCGAAAGAAGCAAAGCTCAAAATTTGAGAAAAGAGCACTAATCATTAAGTATTATTTTCTCTACAATATCGCAGCTTGTTGTTGTTGTTTGTGTTCAACTAGCTAAAGACTCCCCAGCGAGCCGTCCGCCAGTCCATCGCGATGGCCGGACCGCGGCGCGCATCGCAGTACCTTGCGCCGCTGCGCCTATTAAGAGCGTCCCCGCAGATAAGTGGCCGGGGTCGAATTGGCGGCGGGTAAATATGCAGTAATTAGGAGCGCCTCGCCATTACCGAGCCCCATAAACGGCGCGACGGCGGCGGCGGTGGTTGTGGTGGTGGTGACGTTGGGGCGGTCGGGGCGGTGGGGGCGGGGGGCGGCGTCGGCGGTGGCGGTGGCGGTGACGGTGACGGTGACGGTGGCGGTGGCGGTGGCGGGTGGCGGTGGCGGTGGCGGTGGCGGTGGCGGTGGCGATGGCGGTGGCGGTGGCGGTGGCGGTGGCGGTGGCGGTGGCGGTGGCGGTGGCGGTGGCGGCAGCGGTGGCGGTGGCGGTGGCGGTGGCGGTGGCGGTGGCGGTGGCGGTGGCGGTGGCGGTGGCGGTGGCGGTGGCGGTGGCGGTGGCGGTGGCGGTGGCGGTGGCGGTGGCGGTGGCGGTGGCGGTGGCGGTGGCGGTGGCTTTGGCGGCGGCGGTGGGGGCGGTGGGGGCGGGGGGGCGCGTCGGCGGTGGCGGTGGCGGCGGGGGCGACGGATCGCGATGTGCGCGTCTGCACCGACCTGCAGAAGGCGTTTCGCCGCTTGCGGCTTGGCGCGTCTCCTGCGCCCGGGAGTGGCTCCCAGACGCCTGTCGCCGAGCGCGGAGGCGATCGCGGGAGGTCGCCGGGCGGCTGCGCTGTCGCAGCAAATTACTTCGTGCAATAAAAACACAATCGGCGCGGTCAAGCACGGAACGAAAGCGATCTTTCTGCGCGCGTTCATCGTACTTGAATAACGGGGCTTATTTTATTGTTTATTTGCTTGCGACTTCTCCGTCGTTCTCATGTCTTGCAGTGAAGACTTGATTTATGTACACAAAAATCCAGTCCAATGTACACAAAAGTTCACAAAAATCCACGTAGAGTGCCTACAATCACCGTTTGAAGATAGTAACATTTTCCAACGTGTTGTCGCAACCTCCAGTTTGCCCTGAAACTATTCAGACACGCCAAAAATGTACGAGGAAGATCAGTACATTCCGATGGGTTAAGAAAGCTAAAAGAATAGAATGGCATTCCTTCTATTATTTTTCCAACCAGTTATTCAGGCAGTCGCGAAGTAATGTTTGTAGCAAAAGTATTTTTGGCGGAACTATGGGTGACTGTCGGTATTTGAAGCAGTTAACTGTAAATCTTAAATTCTCACGAATTGCCAGTTTTGTTAGCATATTTAATCCAATGTTCTTAACCGGGCAATTCTTTTGCGGAAACCTGGTAGTTCTATATCTATGGCCACCGGATGCCTGTTGGGTTCTACGTTGTAATAAGGATGTTAAAACGCTTTATATCCCAGCGATGATATATATCGTACCCTTTTAAAAAAAATATTTCCTTTGAAATACAAAAAATAGCTACTTGGGCCTCTGCAAACATTTTCAAATCGATCAAATAAGCATCTTCTGAAATTCTTGCATGCTAGATGCCGATTGAGCAGAGATCGCGAAAGCCCATCGTTGGTCGGAGCGTATTATAGATTTGCGACGATTCTAATATTCAAAAGCCTGATTAGCTCTTATTTGAAGGTAACAAGTTCACAGGGAGCGGCAGCTGATAAGGAAACGGGAGTCGTCCGCATGAAAGTGTTAACGGAATAATGCAGCTAAGTTCCAAAGACTTTTTTTCATCTTTACTCTTAATGACTAGCATACATTCAGAAATGCTCAGCTGCAAATTCGAAACTGGCATGCAAAAATGATTTCGGTAGTTCTCTAGTAGTTTCTTTTGTTTTTAGTAAATTTTGATTGCATTGTTGTTTATTTGTCTACAAATATGACTAAGAAATTTACAAAAATACGCTCATCCATCTTGATGAGTAGCAATTAAAACAATATCGTATAAACAGCAAATAAAAAAATTCTCCGGGCTCTCAAATTAACTGGATAAATTATTTCTTGTTTCCAGGAGCGTCAACGGCTATGATCGTTATTCCCGTAAGTGTAGTGGACGTTTTTATCATGGCAGATGGTATTGTTCTCCTTTGAATGGTGAGATCTAGCACCGACCGTCGGCCTTCGAGGTTTACCCGATTATTAGCGCGATCGTAAATTAAAGATTACTCACTACCTTGACTTAATTAGAACCGGTCCGAGTTGTTGTAAAGGCGTCAATTTGTTTTCAGTAGAGATCGGATATACCATCCGTCTACTACTATATTTACCCTAAATTAAAGACGAAATGCCTTACAGATACATCGGTTTATAAAATTGTTCAATATAAATGCACGTAATATTGTCAAAAAAGTCAGAAAGTTTTTTTTCTATTTTTGCCAGTAACGAAGCGTACAACATTACATTAAAAATTGTGGACAAAATAATAAGGGATTCCCTACAAAAACTGTGTGGGAATTCCATCACCTTTGTACATAAAAACAATGTCAGCAGGGAGACGCAACTCGCTCACTCAAATTAACAAAACAAAAATAACAAAACAAAGTGTTTTAACATAATACTTCCGCGCACTTACAATAACAAAAACATCCTTATCTAAAAATATGGACCACAATACTAACAAACTTGATATCAGAAAAAAATCATAACATTCCTGCTCAAGGATATATCAACTGACCTTTCGTAATTATATAAGTTTTTTCAAGAACAAAAAGCAAAATATGATATTTCATCTTATTATCACAAGAAAAGTATCGATGTTGCTTTCCAAAAACAGCCATTTTCTTAATTTGTTTCAAAAACTGACCGAATGTAGTAAGAGCATCTAATTCATTGCTCACAATATTAAACATTCTTGGTGCTACACTACTGTAAAATATTTCATGGGCTGTAAAATTTGATTTTGGCACAAAAGCAGTTTCGTATCTTCTCAAGTTTTATCTTTTTTCATGTGCTATTGAAAATGCTGTGCTTCTGACGAAGAACATTTTTAGAATTTTAAAAATATACATATTGTTGTTCACACATTGTCTTCAGTCTCTTCAGGAAAAGAGCATGAGACATCATTTAAGTAACAACATTGTCAATTTAATCTCGCAGAGAATGCATGTCGCAGCTCACGATTCCCCCGACACCTCACGACATTTGCAGCGCTTCCTCGTTCCCTTCCCCGAAGAGCTGTACAATGTAGAGAGTGACATTCTCCACAAAACAGAAATAAATAGAAAATATCGCACGAGGTGTGGCATATCCTTAACGTTTTCTCCCTTCGCATAAACTAATCTCGAATCATTGTTTGATTTCGAGGCGCAGGTCAATAAAATAGTTATGAAATATCCCAAGTAGAAGCTTATAAACTATTCACATGTCAGGTTGAATGAAGTTTCATACGGTTAAAGGAAGTTGACTTCCGGCGACTGTTTTAAAAGAATTGCAAGTCCTCTCAATATCTATTTCAGCAATTTTAAATCGAAATAATATTTAACTTAATTTTTGACAAAAAATGAGGTTTCCTCATTTTATCTTAATTACAAGACCATTAATCACCCGTCATTTCACCATTTACATTTTTATTACGCATCAAAATGACCAAATGCTTGGCAACAAAACTAACCACTATCGTTGTCTCTTAATCGTAGCAAAGACGACAGAAACTTCAGGAAATTCACGGCGTACTAATAAACATATCAAACAAGTTCTTCCAGTTCAGCTCGAGCAGACAACAAAGCACGATTTCTCTGCGCACAAATCGAAAAGACAATATTCGCACGCTTTTTCGTGGTACAGGTTTTTAAAGCCATTCGAGAAACAGGATCCATCATTTCTCCAGCGCTGTTACTTGCTGCCTGCAGCCTGCCACTCCACCCAGACACAGACTCACTCATAGGTCACCACCACCACCATCACCACCCACATCTCTCTATCCCTTCTTCGATCATTGCCGCTCCCCAACATTCGACAAACACCAATCACCCACTTGTCCATTTGATCACCTTCCGATTGTCTACTCTCCCACTGCTGTGTGAGTGAGTGAGTGAGTGGGTGGGTAAGGTTAGAATGAAATCTGGATGATGTCTGGACATCATTCCACTTTCAGTGCCCACTCGCGCATCCCCACTCCCCACTCGCTCATTCCTCTCTCCTCAGTTGTCCACCCTCACCCCTCAAACGCTCATTCCCCACACCTCAATGGCTCATGCCACACTCCTTACTCGCTCTTTCTTCAATCCTCTCGCACTCATTCCCCGTTCCTCTCGTGCTCATTCATCATTTACCACTCGCTCATTCCCCATTCCACGCTCGATCATTCCCTGCTCATCACGCTCTCATTCCCTATTTCCCACTCGCTCATTCCCCACTTCCCACCGGTCCATCCCCCATTCGTCACGTGCTCATTCCCCCCTCTTCACTCGTCCCCTCCCTCCTCGCTCATTCATCCCCAACTTTTCACCCCACCCCCACCACCACCACCACCACCATCAGCCACATCTCCCTCGCCCTTCTTATGATCATTGCCACTTCCTTAGATTCGGCAAACGCCAATCACTCACATACACACCTTATCACCTTCCGTTAGTCTACTCTCACATTGCATTTCACTCTACAGATATTCACCCACTCACAGCTACTCACCATTCAACCACCCACTACTCGTCTCTGGCCATCATTTCACCTCCAGTGCCCAATCACCCACCCCACTCTTCACTCCCTCAATCCTCCCTCCCCTCGCGCTCATTTCCCACTCCTGAGTTGCCCACCCTCACTCCTCATACACTCATCCTCCACTCTCATTCGTTTATGCCACACTCCTCACCCGCCTGTCGCGGTCCTTCCCCACTCCCCTCCGGTCTACTCCCCATTCGTCACGCGCTCATTCCCCATTTCCCACTTCCTCATTCCCCACTCCCCACTGCTCCACTCCCCACTCATCACCCGCTCATTCCCCATTTCACACTCGCTCATTCCCCACTCCCCACTGGTCCACTCTCCATTCGTCACGCGCTCATTTCCCAACCCCACTCGCCCCCTCCCCCCGCTCATTCATCCCTCACTTTCCACTCGTCTCTCGCTCACTGCCAGCGACCCCTGACTGCCCTCGCTGCCCCTCAGTCTCTCGCCGACTTCACCCAAGATCTTCCCTGGCATCCCCGCCCTCCTGCACCGCCGCCGCCTTCCGTTCAACCTCCGCCCGCCCGCGGCAGCGTGTGCGCGCTCCGGAGCGAGTCACGTGCGGCGCAGCGACACCCAGGGCCCTTATCGCGCGCGCCTTCCCAGCCGCCGGGACGGCCACGTCCGCGCTGTTTGGCGGCCGCGCGTCTCGCCGCAGCCGCCCGCCCGCGCCTCGCGCTTCTTGCGCCGAGACACGCCTCCGAGGTAGAGGCACGGAATAGACTAGGAAAACCCGGCACACGTTGTTCTGCCCTTCATATCCCTCTTTCCCCCCCCATCTCCCCTTCTCACTGTCTCTCCCTCCTTCCCTCACCCTGTCCCTGCCTCTGCGTGTCACTGTCTCTGCCGCTCTCTGACTCTCTCATTCACGTTTACTTGTAGATTCTGCACATCTCTGAGGAGGTGAGGTAATATCGGGAAGCGCTGGACCAGCAAAAATGTAATAGAATATTCGAGAAGAGCTCATTCTGTAGATTGAGGCCTCCGGCCTCAAAGGTTTAGTTTTTAAGGCCTTAGAACGCATCGTTTAGGAGTTATTTAACGATTCAAAATGCTGCAGAGTGTGTTGCGGGTTGCATTTGACATAATATTTTGCTTTGTTCTACATCGCCATGTAGCGGAGTTACAATAGAATTAACAGCACATAAACTTTTTGGATGAAAAAAAAACCCCGTAGAAGTGCCAACTTTAATGGAGATCGGCTGAATGATGTCGGAGTTTAGTAACAGTGGCGGTGAAAGTGGCGGAGTTGATGGCGATGGGCTTAGAAATGGTGGTGGCGATGGTCACAGCAAAGGTGATGGCACAGAATAGATACTACACAGAAAGGAAAGTAGAGGGCTGCTCCATTGATATTCAGTGCGCCACCGCGCAGCGCAGATCGCCATCTTGGAACTGTGCAAAGGAACCCTAAGCGTCAGCTAAAATGCCATTTTTCCAAAAATGGCTACATTTTTTCTTCTAACTTTTCCAACGGGTAGTGCTAATTTCATGACTGTTTATTACGACATAAAATTCATTTTGGTGTATTATTTTTTTCTAAAAATTCCACACATGTAATTTTTTTAAATATCACTTACACTGCTAATATGCACATTTCCTGTGATTTGTAAACACTATTACATTTGTAAGTTAAAGTGCTTTAAATGGCTTCAATGAAGTTTCCGAAAACTCAAAAAGTTTCTGTGAAAAAGAGTTTCAATTTCCCATTTTTAATAAGTTTAAACGATATTTTCGTGAAAACGTCTTCAATTTTTTTATGAAAATTGTCATTTAGAACAAGATTTTACTCTTCTTTAATATTCTTCAAGTAATATTTCGTCTCTAATACTAGGAAACCGAAGAAATGTGAAAATTTAAAAAAAAATTATACTTTAGGGGGAAATAGATGGAAGCAAAAATGTAATAGGCTGGCTAGAATATGTGGCAAGTCCAATAAACTAGTACACTCCAAAGAAAATGAAAAACAAATAAGAGAAAGTCTGTGCCATTCTGCATCACAACGACTTATGTATTTATAATTCTTTATCTTTAATCTCTATTTTTTATTAATATTTTCTTATGTGCGATATTAATGTGTGTCTAAGCCAATGTCACGGAGGGGTACATATGTTTTTTGCTAGTGATATATATATATATATATATATATATATATATATATATATACACCAATTATAACGAATAAAATGTACCTAAACTACCGTCCACCACACAACAAATGCCGAGTCGTACTACAGTTCATACACTTTCAATATGGCGATCATGCGCATCATATCGGCGCACGGATTGTCGGTAGCTTTCCTTTCTTTGTAGTAGCTATTCTGTGGTAAAGATCTTGGCTGTCCGGGTGACGCCACGTCGAAGACTGTGTTGCCGACGTTTTGACCATTTTGTAGTGGTCTCCCTCAGGGCTGGTCTGCGCCGGTGTGGTCAGCTCGGGTTTATATACTTCGCCAGGGAGGTGGATGTACTACATTGACAAATAAACATCGATTTTTCCAAACATCGATACTGAAAATTATAATTTGGATGTTAATGAAACATCGATCCAAAACCATCGATGTTACTAAATAACGATGTTTTTGAAACTAGGTAAGTAACCATTTAAGTTCACAGGGGGTCGAGAATTTAATTTGAAAGTGTCTCGTTTATTAATTTTAAAATGAGATTTTTCTGACAAAACAAACATCAGGATAGCTAGTAAAACTTCGATAATCTTTTTCGATAATTCAAAAATATTGTAGGCTTCATTATTGACAAAAACTTGATTTTATTTATTTTCCACCCTTGATCACGTTGATCTGAGGAATATTCAATTTTGGACTGAAAATTAATACACAATTTTGCAATTAAAAAAAAGAATTTTGTTATGATGCTACGTTTTATGTAAAAATATCAAACATCGAACACCCAACACTCGAACGTTGAAAATAATCGGCTTCACCAGTGGTGTTAACACCGGTGTTTAAATACATCCTTGTCGATATAAAACATCCATGTATCAATCCTTGGAGGCTGCAGCGAGGTAGTGATGCGACAATGACAACTAAACATCGATGTTCCTAACACCGGTGTTCAAAATTAAAACATCGATATTTGGAAAATAACATATCGGCTAAAAACCATACATGTTTTCAAACATCGATGTTTTAAAACTGGTTTATTAACCTCTAACATTAAATTCGTGAGCAAAAAAAATTGACATTGGCCGAGTTTATTAATTTATAGTTAAGATTTAAGTAAAAAAGTGAATGCTCGAAATGCTAGGAATCTAGTTACTCTAAATGTGTGAAATACTAATAAAATCATAGTAAATACAAGGGCGTTGAGATCATCACAGGCCATGTTTTCCTCGATGAAGGTAGTACAAATAGCGTTCATCTGGATTGCAGACATGACATGAGCCGATAGTGGTACTATCAATTTCACGTTTTAACTTTTACAAAATGTTGGTAATGGGGATATTTCTTCCACAAAACATCATGACAAAAGCATCAATGTTAAAACCATGGGCTTTAGTGTATCGATTTAAAACCTCCAAATCGATGTCGCATCCCTACTGCGAGAGATATCGTCGGAACAGTGAACCGATTATTTCGCGTCCAATGGTAAAGTCTGTACACCAGCTGTCTTGTGAACCATTTACACGACTTTTTTCGAATTAACTTGTACAATTTTTAAACATATTAATTGTAGCAATTCAAAAATTAAAGTTTTTGGTATGTTTCGCAGATTTTGCTGCAACGAGATTCCACGACGTAAAGTTTTGCTGCTATTTTTGTTTCTTATTTCTGGAAATAATGGTAGAAATGTATACGTAATGTTAGAAACCGACAAATAATGGTAGAGACTACTGTCAAAGTTTGCTAAGGCCAAAACTGACGTAATATATTCTATAATAGTGTTGACGCTCACAAGCAATTAGTCAAAGGTGAGATAAGGTGCGGAAATTATACTCCGATTTACGTACAGCTGCCTCTGAAAGGTCGTCAGCCTGTTACGGTGTCATCCAATCGGGAGATTACACTTCATTAGTGACGTCACTTATGATGACGTTTAACCTTTCGATTGAATGACACCGTAACAGCTGATGTACGTCAGAGGCAGTTCCTAAATAAATCCAATTATAACTACGTAGTAAGAAAAAGAGTGCCATTTGCAAAGAAAAATAATCCCTGGTAAGAGGAGAGCTGAGGTGAAAGGGTTGAAGTGACGGCAGCAAGGGAGTTAGTCTCAACATCGATCGAGAAGAATCACCGGTGAAAATTGACTCAAGAGGGGGAAGAAACTACAATAGAGATGGAGAGCAACGAAAACAACGTAATGGCAAAAGAAAATCATCTCTTGAAACTGAGGCGGAGGACGATGCAAGGGTTGGGCTAAGAAGAAGTGGTAGCACTAGAGCCTGCAGCAATTGCTGCAGATGTAGTGGAGAAAGACAAAACACTGGACACCGCGATGGAAGGTTACCTATAAGCTATCACGGACCACATGCCATGTTGTTGAGGAGTAACACGAACTTTTAATAATAGTTGAAGTGGGTATTCAATGATGTTCTAATTGCAAAATGAAAGTACAAATTTGGGTTGTTATTTTAAATTTGATTTTTTTTAATTGCATTATTTCTTACAATCAATAAATTATTTTTCCTCGACAACTTTCCTTCCATCCTGCTACGTTCATTTCAAGCCGTCAATTTAGTCATGTCGCTGATTAGTAACTGAATCAAGCCAAAATTCATGGCGGTGGCGACAAAGGCGGTCAACGAATCGGTGGAATAGACGAGAACGAAGTCAAAGTCACCGAAAATTACTACAACGAAGTCAAAGACGACGTCAACGACAATACAAAGATTACAACGACGATAGCAGCGACGATGACAACAGCGCCGACAAGGACAGCGACGACAAAAATAAAGACGACGAAAATGACGACTACAATGAAGTCGAAGACAACGACGACGACAACGGCGTCAAAGACAACGACAACACGACGATCACAACGACGACAACGACGATGGCAACGACGAAAACGACGATGACAATGACGACAACGACAACGACAACGACGCGGCGGTAACGGCAACGGAGGTGGAGACGGCGGAGGCAACACGAAGGAGGAGGCGGAGACGGAGGTGGGGCAGACGACGATGGCGGCGGCGGCGACGGCGGCAGGAGAGACAGTCGCTCCGCCACCTGCCGTCAGGAGACAAGTCGCAAACTCGCGGCCTTGCATTGCTCCACGAGAGGTGTACCGCTATGCATTGTAAACAAGGCTGGGTCGCGAAAAAGCGATATTTATGGATTCAAGGCTGCCGGCTGTCTGCAACATTGTGCACTGCTGGGCAAAATGAAGCTTGCCACCACCAGGTTGATGTAAAGAGATAGGGGGTTATGAGCGATACGGTTACTATGTGAAAGAGATCGCAAGGATAATGAGGGTAACGACTTAATCGTGTGTGTGGTAATAACCGTTAATTGACAGAAGTCGCGCCAATAAAACAGTATTATGCTACGTAACAATAATATTCTCTATGGTAAGAAAATAATGTTACAATACCCATGGTTTAATTCACGTGTGAGCAAGGTTATTCACGACATAGCAAACAACGTAGAGAAGAAAAGTCCCAAGTCCTAGAAATCATATTTTGTTAATTAAGTGGAGATATGTTATGAAAAGAGTCTTTCTTTACCAGTGATTTGTGATGCCACTTTTCTTACACACTGCTCTAGAAAATGTATAAAAGTATATGTGGGTACGTATGTGTTTAATCCACAAAAACAGTTAAGCCACTGTTTTTGTTTGTAACTCCGAAATGTTACCTCCAACGCGGTTACACCTGGCATGTAGTTGATACAAGCCCACAACTATTGGCAGGCGGCAAAACTGATGCCCAGCATTACAGGTGGAGGCGTAAAGAAATTTCAGGGCGCCGCCCTACTTACACTAGGTTTCCATAACATAAAACAAGACTGAGAAATCGAGAGTAAAAAGTTTTTTTCGCAGTAAAAAAATATTCTTACAATGTTATTGTAATACTCACAAATTGCAGATATAAAATCTGAAAAGCTTCAACTCGATGCCTTACCTGAAACAAAATAGAGAGAAGTCAAAATATTTATTTCAACATTCATTAAATGTACCTAATATTCTAGTAGAAGCTGCTGAAAAGTGCATGAGATGAAAAGTTTGTGTGATGTAAGAAATATAGCAGAATTGAATACGAAATGGATGAGTTAAAAGCGAAACTTATTTTATTCTCAACAAAGTAAATTTACAATATATGTAATATAAAAATAATTTGTAAATATGTTAAAATTGACAAATTATTGTGCTGAAAGTATCCCAACGGTACATTTCACCGCCTTCTTACGTCTAGAACAAAAAGGGTCAACTTAGTACTTTTGGTTACAAGTCTATCTTTTTATCAGTTCCCATATAATTTTACTTCTGATTTATGAAAAATATAGTACAATATTTTACGTTTTCCCCGCTAATAATCGCGAGGTTTCAGCGACAGATCCTCGCTTGCGACGTGAACCTAGCGCAACAGCGTACAGCAAAGAGCAAACAGCGCGCGGTCCCAGGAGAAAGCGTCAACACCGTCGCATCCCGTTGCGTCGCGTTGCGTGGTGTCGCGCCCGTCGCCAAACACCTCAAAGGCCGGTCCTCAGCCTTCTGTGTCAGTCGGTCGCCGCCAGCCATCTCCTGTCAATGCCTTCGCTCAGCGGACACCACGGCAAATAATGGGCGTGTGGAAGTTATCGACTCGGTGATGTTGGCAATAGATTTGTAGGTCATCGCGCCAACATTTGATTTTGAGAAAGGAACGCTCCTTTTATCATTTATTGACATGGATTGCGCTCTCGTGTATTTTTTTGTTATTTAAGGGCGCATCAACTACTAGGCCATTAGCGACCACTGTTGGATTTAACGTTATGGTATGAGGATCAAACCCTATGGTGATGATAGGGGGTGAAAGGACGAACATATACAACCACACCAGAGACAGGACTCGAATTCGTGACCCCTCGGCCCGAGGTCACTACTGTACTACTGATTTAGCGATCTCGGCCACGGGGCCAACGCTCTTATTTTTTCGTTCTTAGAATTCATCTATTTTGTTCGGACATTACTACAGTAAACTTATGAGAAAATAAATAACAATAATAATAATATTGAATTGATTATTATGATCTCTAATAAACCTTGCTCGTACTAAAACTGCTTAGTCACAAATTCTTGTACTGAAACAGACATGCATTTTCTAAGAACATGACATCTTAAAGGATGTCAGAACAGAAAAATGTTACGTCGTCTTTTCGATCTTCTGGCGTCACACAACACATCATGTGACTTACATAATTTTGTTATTTAACTATGATGAGGACCACATGGGACTCAGCGTTCCTTATGGAAAGTTATTTGAACTCTGTAATAATACACCCGGGGACTGCTTGTCTCGGGTAGCAGAATGTGAGGCTTTTCACTCTTCAATATACACGACGCATTCATACAGACACGTCCACAAGAAAACACTCATACGTACTTGTACGTACTCTATGGACACACACACATACATGTACATTATGGACACACACACACACGGAATTCATGTGTATTTACATTACATGTGTATGCTAGTGCTGCGTACCTATCTGAATAGACAAAATACGGAATCATTCAGGCAGACAAGTGGTACTTGTTCATACAACCTTGATCACTCACACCAGTCCGTCTGAATATATATTCTGGAGAAATTAATTTGCTGAAACCTAAGGTTCTCAAGGAATTTATTAACCCTCTATAAATGATCCCTCTTCAAGAGTTTGAACTAGAGAATTTTGTCACATAATGCCAGTAAACGTTCAAACGAGATTGAATCTAAAGGTATCGTATACAGAAGACTTCGATAACCCGGTATTTCGGCGTAAATCCGAAGAGCATAACTCTGTTTCACAACGTCATTTTTAGGTGCAGGCACCATGAAAAAAAACTATAGAAACCCCTATCGTGTCGCTACTATCAATTTTGTAGTAATGGGACAAGGTTTGTTAACTGACGATTGAGGAATCGATAGATGTTCCAATATTTTCATCGGCTTGTTAATGCAGCGCTAACAACGAGTGTACGTTGTCATACGTCTGTGATCGAACAACTGTTAGAATCTGCTATCTGATAAGTACACACATGAACCGCTAGTAACGAGAATGCATTATCGCCTTTTTGTCGTATTGTTTCCCATTTTGACTCCTTGGAGAACGCGATATATCCGGTATTATGGATCAACTTTTTCTTCATTTCTCCATCTCCGCCGAACCATATTCTCATAGTTGACGCCAGGTAGATTGAATGTTCACGTTTCTCCGAGAAGGAATAGTCCCAAATAATGGACCAAGTAGCTCGATGAAACGGCGCTGAGGTTCACGGCCAAATGTAAAGTTAGCTGTTCAATTTGTTGTTATTTTTTTCAGTACTTTCTCCAGTAAAATACATGCCCGTTCATCAGGCAGAACGAAGCGGCGTGTGGCGCTGAATCACTGAATGGCCAGCGACGTCAGCTACATGATTGATGTTTCCCGGCATCCTACATCCCCTACATCCTCTAGAATTGATTGGTTTCCCGACATGTCAACTGCTACACAACTGCTGTCAACAGGGGGAACGTGATGACTTAGCGTGGGCACGGTCCCTGGTGAAGAATCGTAGACGAACCCTAAGTCTCGTGGCCTCACTCAGGTCGTTAACCTTGCGTGTGGGCGGTGAGCAGGCGATGCTAAGCTCCTGGTTGTCGGTTCAACCCGGCAACCCACCAGTCGGACCCCTGGCGTGTCGACCTTAAGGCAGGATTGGGTGAAGGATACCTCTTGGGGTACACTGGAATCCACATATAGAAGTCCGGCGGAAAATTACCTACCGTCAGGTTGCCTTGGTTACGGTCTGGTTACTGCTGAAGGTGCAGGCAGTGGGGAGATGGGATGGGAGCCCGAGCCACCCGGACCTTAGTTCAGGTGGCCCCCAGTTGGGCTCTTGGCTTCGTCGTGGCAGTGGCCAATACTCGGGGTGTAGCGGAAGGGCTTGGTGTCCCGGCGCATGTGAGTGGCGCGTTGTCATACAGGCAACATTGACTCCGGTACCAGCTCGGATAGCTAGTAGCTCTGAGCTAGCAGGGTAGTCCTAGACCCAGGCATTGTATGGGGAGGTTGCCGTGAGGGCTAACTGCGTTCCAGCGAGATCCGGATATTGGTCAGAAGGTGAACTTGTACACATGGTGAGGGTGAGGATAGAGGCTAGCACTCAGCAGAGTTCTGCGGGTGCCAAAACAGCATAGAACATCTATAAATGTCAACTGCTACTGTCATTAGTACCGTTCGTGAATTATTTTTTTATCCGGGGGATGAGTTATTCTTCCCACACTAAATGGTGAGATGCGGCGTCGACCTTCCTCTCCAGATATTTATCCCTAGCGGGGAGGGGGCATCGCCTCAACTGGAACAACCTTTAAGCTCCCAACTGCTCTCCTGATGTGAGTGGTAGGGTTGTGCATGTGTGTGGGTAAGGAGAGAAGGGCACGGATGAGGAAGGAATTATTGCGCGTGGTACATGGCTTGTTTGTTATGGTATTGTCAATCGTCTGGAATTGATTGGGACAATCATGAAACACTGCCGATAGGAGACGCGACCGTAAGAACAGCGCCTGAATTCGACGTAGCTATTGCAGAAAATCCGCCTCCATCGGGGCTGGAAGCCCCAGGATCTTAGGACAAGGTTGTTGCGGAGTGAGCGGCAATGCTATACTTCGGTTTTTAATTCTTGGCGCGTGGGGGTGTGTCATCAAAATGGAATATCTCACGGTTTTTCGCGTCGTTCTCCGTTGTGCCGGCAGGAATCGCATGATCGCCAGCAGTGCTCGATACAGTCGCGATCATGCGACTCCTAGTGGCACAACCGAGAACGACGCAAAATAGCATGAGATATTGCATTTTGATGACACCTCCCCCCACGCGCCAAGAAAGGAAAACCGAAGTATAGCTGCGAGCTAATGCCGGCGGCAGCTGGATGGAGAACCACTTGGTCAGCACTGCTGCAAGGGGCGCTCGCGGCCCAGGGGCTATCAATAGACGGGATGCGTTCCTCCGGCCGATTTGACCTTTCCGCCGGCGTCATGCCATTCGCCGGATTTCATTGCCTCTCTACTCTCTCTTCCTGCTGCTTCCTCGTTTCCTTCTACACCGGGAGAGGTGTCTCAGTGCATCAACTAATGTCACTGCAGCGCCTCTGATAGGGAGGTCCCAGTTTCGAGTCCCGACGGCGCACAGTGTGTAATTTTGGCCATCTACGGGGCAGAAAGTCAAATTTTCAACTTGACCAGAACGTGTAATTTGTTATTTATTTCAGTAGAGGGATGTTCAGACCACATGGCAAAGGTACACATTTCACTAGAAATTCTCCGAGGTACAGGAAATGCTTATCTGAATATGTATCAACTCGTCCGTGGCGGCACCGCTTGGATTCATTCATTTCAGTGCAGCGTTTTCGCTTGTCCTGTGCGTGTGACTCATGATATTCAAAGTCCCAGCTATTTCATAAATTTAATCTGTATAGTTTACTCTTTCCATTGGTACCTTTCATGTGTACAGTTTGTGTTTCAACATATGATTCTTTACTTCTTTCGTATTATTTGTATACAAGTATTGTATATTATCTAATGTGCGATTTCATTGTTTCTTATGGTAAAAATTGCAATATTATGTGACAATTATATATACATATATATATATATATATATATATATATATATATATAAAAGACTTCTCTGTTGTTTGTTTTATAACATCAACGTACAATTTATCCTATTTCAACGTATTTAAAATGCTTAAAATGTAGTTCTAGCGAGTTGTATTGTATAAAATTTGTAATATTTTAGCTTTTTGAATAATTTAGTGAATTATAAAATGATTTAATCCAGTTCAATTCTTCAATTTTTGCTATTAGACTTTCTGCCCCGTAGATGGCCAAAATTACACACTGCGGCGGCTGGATTTTCGACACTAGCTTGTCAGCTAGGTCGAATTCAGTCGCTGTCTGGAGGAACTCTAGCGGCCGGCTGTTCTGATCGGTAATTTTCTGTCGTTTCTCCGATCAACACCAGGCGAACGCCGGAGTAGTACCATAAAAAACGGGTCATGGACCGCGCACGATCTTTCCTTCCTCATCCTTGCCCTATCCTCAATCCTTACACATACACACACACACACACACACACACTAACATGTACTACACTACCACATATGCCGGGAGACCGGTCGGGGGCTTAGAGCTTGTCCCGGCTAGGGCGGTGCCCCGCTGGTGGAAGATACCTGGGGGGAAACCTCGCTAGTCGACGGTAGGTCGGTGCCCGATCTCGCTATCCAGCAAGGGAACCACCACCTCCTCCCGATGAAAAAACATGCACTACACTTATGGAATTAATGACCTCAGCCTTTCACGCGGCCGTAATTATTAACAATCAATCAATGTATCATCACGTTTCCTTCTACACTCCTTCAGCATCGATGCAGTGCTTTCGAAACGGTTGCTATTACTAGTCCAATGGGATGATCAGACATGCAATTTATTAAATATTCTTCTTCACCGACTTTCCGATGCTGCAGTCGAACACATTCCAACAATAGGAAACCTATTTTCAACAGGATGTTTCCAAATAATAATAAAAATTGCTCAACCACCCATCATGAATTGCAATAAACAGCTACTAGGTAGTCAATAGACTGTGTAAAACAAATAGGTTAATGGTATCCGGTAGAATCTTGTCAACATCCAGGCAATACGGCAGTAGTACGAAGAGGTGCTTTCAAGAGACATGTCTAGTGTAAGGATAGATCAATTTAAAGCAACGAATAATGTTTGGTGCATTTGCATTTCAATTCTGTATTCACAAGAAGCGAGATAAACTAGCTCGTCAACAGTGTGTCAAAGGCAACAGTTCGTCCCTTGTTTGTATGCCGTAACATCTACAAATGGGGGACATAATTTACATACACCCTACTACAATTTAACTTACAACTTTCCGTTATTCGAAGCTTGAAGTAATTATCCTTGTGTTCATAGAGGCGACACCAATAGATCAGCCAGAGAAATCTATTTCCTTTTCTTATCCTTATTTGTTCTCCATTTGTATCGATAAGATATAAATAGATAGATAATAGGAAGTTTTGCTTAATTTCTTTTTTAGTCTTTCACTAACGCGTGATAACATCTATTGTGCATCCAAACATTTGATTGCAGTATGGCGTCTTATGGAGTATTGCCCTCTCTTTCTATCCAATACAATTGTACATAAGACTCTCTCTTTCTACCGCAAGCTGTGTTGCCGATTCAGGAGGCTCGGGGTTATTCGACTCGTCCATTTTGTTTCACGCGCAAATACTTAACAAGTTCATTCAACGATAGCTTCAGTTGTGTTAATCTTAGACAATTGAGTTTTTTACGAGTAATTCCCAGAACTCTTATGAATGTGGTGGTTATTTTGTAATTTAGTTTGATGGTTTAACTTCCATGAAATTAATCATAAATGATAGCCAAGTGCTTACTTCTACATTTTGACGTCCTTAAATTTTCACTATGCGAGAAACTTTTTTATTATTGCAGAAAAGCACAAACACCCAGCGGATGAAATGACAAGGGAAGTCCAAATTTTGATATGAGACCAACCATATTTCTGTATGAACATGGTTCTTGAGTTAGACGGTAATAAAAACAATATTTCGTGCGCTCCGAAAGAACATCTCATGTCGTTCAGTGATTTTGAATACTTCTCAGCAATTCTCAACAGGCGATGTGAAAAGAAAAATAGAGTATTTATTTTTGAATTTCACTTATTCAAAAAGCCGTGAAATACATTTAAACATCTTTAAAAATGAATTAGAAATTTTACTGTTAATAATATTAACGCCAAAGACATTCAACCAGTAGCTGTCGTGAAATGTGCTTTCAAATGCAAATATGAGACGAATTATTAGCTGGGTGTTCGAAAAGAATAGTACGCATTGTCCGCAAATACCTTGCAGTTTCTGATACCATCCATGTCATCTCAACCTTTGTGAATTGATATTTTCCCTTTATTTTACATAAAAAGGTGGATAAATTGGACGTTTAAAATGACTTGAGATTTAAAATTATCAATATTGACTTTGATATCGATGTCATTCGCGCAAAACAATTCAAGCTTGGTCAGTATGTGATGAATAAGCAATCTGTTCCAACTGGATTTGGACTTGTTTTGCTATTGATATTTCAGTTTTAACTCTCATTTAACGGTCTGTTTTTTTAAATAATAATTCTAGTAATAATAAATCTTTTTTTATCAAAAATCTTTAATTTCTAATATTAAGCCATCTATTTAAAATGTTTTGAAATTATTTTCGTTCAAGTGGTATTCTAATTTTCTCCAGGCTTGTAAGTGGTACGTAACTGAAGAAAGAGTGAGACCCCCTGCCGAAATTTCATCTTGTTTTTGAATTAAAACAGTAGGAAAAATAACTTCGTCCTCTGTGACCTTCACATTCACAGACTGGCGAAACCCTGAGTTGTCGTGTTGTCGTCGAGGGAAGACAGCTCCCCTTTCGTGGGACATACGGTATTGGAAGCGAGTGCAGCAAACATTCTCAACTTTTCGCCAGCTGGAAGAACACCAAGCAAAACCCACATACTATTCAAATTTTGAAGTGTTAGAGAGTATTAGAAATAGTGTATTAGAGACGTTTTGCATCAAGATCTTTCATGACCTCCGCGCTTCCTGCAACGAGCAAAGTTATATCGGAAGTGCCAAAAACGTTTATCAATCGATGTCAGATTTTATAGCGTGTTCGTTCTTTCACGACTCATGGCAAAGTTCATATCCGTTGGTCTCTTTTTAGTTTCAACGGCACAGTTACATGCATTCTTAATAATTTTACCGAAGTCGTTAGTATATCGTAAACCAATGCTATTTTTAAGAAACGTGAAAATAAACTTACATATGGTGCACTCGATGTCATTGTTTTTGAAGTTTTTTATTAGAACCCATCATTGTGAAAATTTTGTTTCTAAGCAAAATGAAATGTATTTATTTGTCCCACATCGAGATAACATTTTCAGAGGCTCATATCTTTGCAATAATTGTATTTGTATTATTCCACGTATGTGTTCGACCTTCTTGTCTTTCCGAACCTGTGTAAACACCCGGTTTAACACACTACATGCCCTCCCAGGCAACTCAGACCCTGACGACAGCGGCGGGGCGCGGCGAATTCCGCACTTCGACAGGCTGCAGGTCATCAAAGGTCCGAATACTAATTGTGGCAAAACCACTACTTGTGATGCTTCTTTCTTCAAAATCAATATTTATGGATTTTGAATGTTGCTGAACAAGCTGGCAAAATTTTATGTCAATCTGAGTATCCAGCACGGCAAGTGTTGCTTGTAAGCCCTGCTGAAAAGTGACAAGGCTGTTCTCCACAGAGTTGGGTAGTATCGAAAATACTTGTATTTAAAATACGTATTTTCGATACTTTTGTAATTTGTATTTTGTATCGAAAATACATTTTTAAACATGTATTTTGTATTTGTATCGAAAATACTTGTTGATAGTATTTTGTATTTTCAAAATACAAAATACTTTTGATTAATCCGTCACAAACATTTATTGGGCAAGTAAATAGAGAGGGTGCCGCCACGTGGATGAGTGCGACCGGACCTCCGGTTTCTCCGATTACGTTTTCCCCCCGTCGTCGGTTCAACCGAAGATAACCGGAGGAGCGCTGTAATCACGGTATAAGATATATTCTTACACCGTGGTTGTAATCGCGAGCTCCGATTCAATTCCTCGGAGAGGAGGCTCCGCGTGCTAGAACGAGTGCTGCCCATGTGTGTGCCTCGTGGCCCTGTGATTGTGCGCAGTGATTAAAAACTTGTGCTTGCGGTGTTTTTAAGAGCTGATATTTCGTTATGGTGTATTTAGGTAAAAATCTATTTTTTCCTGGGTACCCTGTACTAAGTAAAGCTTTGTATGTACATTTTAGGTGTATCTGAACTAAAACCGTCAATTTGGTAGCGCCTAAAAGAGCCTATTTTAATATTAATGCCTATTTGTGCCTATTCTACATTTAAGAACCTAAAATGAGACTAATTTCCCTAACTTCTTTTGTCTACGGCTCCTTTTACCTTTTTCGGCACAACAGACAAAGATGATATTAATTTTAAGTCATTTTAACAACCTAAATTGCATTCGTCCTCTTTTACCTTTTTATCCCCATGTCTCATTTTGTCACCTGTAAGAGTGCGACAAATGAATATACCGGACAAGAATCTAGCGATAAAGGTCTCCACGCCACTACTTTCTGACTTCGTGGAGAATCTGCCTCCGTTTCTAAGATAAACCGATTGAATTTCCCCGAAAGCAAAGTGATCTTGACCGATAAGAAATATTCATTTTCCCTTGAAAACTTGGAGAATGTATTAGTAATTTATTGAGGCAAAATACAGTAGGATTAATTCTAACTACTAAACTTGTTAAATAGTATTATCGCAAAATATTCAATATTGATTCTACGTAATATTGATTTATGTTATCTTTGAGAAATATAATAAATGGTCAAAAAGTGAGTTTTCTTGTATGTTACGAGTTTTATTAGTGCCTATTCTACCGTTTAAAAAGCCTAACAGACGCTGAAAGAATCTATTTTAGGCACTTAAAATACATATTTTAAAACCGAAAATTCGCGGTATTCATCAGATACCCATATAATTTGTGATGTATGTTCATACTTTAAGTCTGAAAGGCACCTTAGTTAATTGTCTATATCCTGCAATATTTGTCCCCAACTATCACCTCCCAAGAACTCATGGTGATATCTTTGTACTCCTTCGCTCTTAGCATGGACAAGATGCCCTTCAGACTTAAAATATGAACATACATTACAAATGATAGGGGCCGTCTAAATTACGTAACGTAAATTTAGAGTATTTTCAATACCCCCTCCCTTGTAACGCACTTCCCTATCTCTACGGATATAAAGCAGCGTAACGCTGCCTCAGACCCCCTCCCCCCTTTAGCTTCACGTAATTTATGGATGACCCCATACTGATACCTGAAATGGGTTGAAAATTTCATTTGAAACATTTTTGTTATAAAGAATGTTATGTATTTTTAATAATAAAATTTTTTAATGTGATGTGATTTTAAATGTGAATTTTGAACGTGAATGATTGTTTAAAATAGAAAAAATAGGATAGAAGTTATTATGTGTAAAACACCGTTGGTTGTATTTTGTATTTTCAAAAGTATTTTAAAATACTATTTTGTATTTTGTATCTAAAATACTTTTTGAAAGTATTTTGTATTTGGTATCTAAAATACTTTCGGCGAAGTATTTTGTATTTTGTATCTGAAATACATTTTTCAAGTATTTTGCCCAACCCTGGTTCTCCATAAGCTCTGTACTGCAATCAAATGCTTGGACGCGCTATAGACGAGGGACGCTAACTATACAGCTTCCAAACGAGGGTCATCAGACTAGTAAGCATTGCATCCGCTGATTCTCATGCACCCATTGATGAAAGCGTATGTTCGAATGAAGAGCGATATTTATCATTTACTAAGTTAATAAGGATTTTAAATTAAACCGGACATTTCTGGAAATGTGATGATACATTTTTTGTCTAGAAGAGAACAATCACGACCTTCATTCTCAAAATGGCTTGTGAGGTCTAAGCGTTTCGGGAAAATTATTTTTTCAATTAATTTGAAAAATTAATTACAAAATTTCAAGTAGTCAGTAAAATACCGAAGTCACCTCCATGTTTTAAAATCTTATTCATAACATTCATCACATGCTCAGAGCTATGATACAAAACATTTATGGGGGTTTCAAGTCACATATAATAGATGATTATTGACTCGCAAGTACCGCTCTACAAAATATTCCAAAAGAAATAATGCAAATAATTAATGTGGTTTTCAAACGAGCCATGTACTTAAGTAGTGGCAACACTTTACAGTTTTTAAGAAAGTCGTCATTATAAGAGTACTTAACAATACTTAAGAAAGTCGCAATTTCATCTCAATTCTCCAAAACATCATACAGCTTTCCGAAGTGCTGAAAAATTTCCATTTATTGAATGTATCGTATCGACACTCGTTTTCACGATGTAAAAGCATTACAAGCTTCAATGAGCTTTTATTACAGCGTAATACAGATGCCATTCTTACAATATACTTGTCTTGCCAGTAACATAATCAAACTGCTTTTCTTTCTTAGATTCTCAATTCTACTTGTAGTACATATTTTCATTCCTCAAGAGCTGCAGATCTCTAGTGCCCGGTGGCAGGAAAACCAAGGAATATTTCTATCTTGCTAGGACTCATGGCTGAGGTCAGGTAGATGTGACTCGCAGTCATGAATTGCTTGCACATGAAAAAGAACGAGACATCATTTTCTTCGGTCTTCTATTTTTTTTAAAAACAAACAAACCTGCAAAGCATCATTGCAATAATAACACGACTGAAATACATCGAAATTCAATAACATACAGTTAGTTTTTCTAGAGTTGTGAGCAAACGTGTTTAATTATTAAACCGCTGAATGCCTCTAGTTTCGGGGTGAACATTTCCATGGAATTCAACCGACTATGTTTTTCATACACATTATCTTACATTTCTGGCCATCTAAATTTGACATTCAGTTCACAGTCGTGTTCAGTTTGAAAATTTTATTTATTTTGAATTGTGTTAACAATATAGAAGTGGTAAGATTCGATGGGAAGGTAATGGAGCCCTCAACTTCTAGAGAGGCCAATCCTTAGACAAGGTGCACGCTGCCTAGTCCATGAAAGGCAAAACCGTCGTAGCGATGACATGCCGGATTTCCCCGTTGTTTCTGCTACTGGACACGAAGAATGCAGGGTGAGTTCTTTGCTGTCGAGAGAAGACATTTCCTTTCCTGCCCCCGCAGTCCTTCTACGTCCCCCATTTGCTCTCATGGATACCAACGCAAGAGATTGCTGGCCGTGTGTCTCGCGTATGAAAGGATTGGTTTATGATACGAGAAATGCATGAGAGTAAAAGAAGTACAGGAAATGAAAGACTTGTACTCCAAGGGCAATGTACTAGATTTCAAACATATTGCAATTGGAGAACATTCGGAAATTTAAGTAGTTATTATAAGTCTTTGTACTAAGATAAAAATCAGTCATCATTCCCTAAAAAATCACTTCTCAACCTAACATGATCCACCTATGTTAGCCAAAAAAAACACCGACTCATATTTCTATTAAATACTTTTATTACAAAATTGTGTGCAATAACTTTACATTCATAAGTTAATAATAGGTAGGGCGGAGTAGGAATGGGTGAAAACATACCTGGAAACTGCCGGATTGCTTCAGCTAGTATTACAGATGAAACATCTCTCATCCAATCATCTTCGTTATTATTTGTTTATACAACGGCGACTTTTTTAATTGTCAAATTGTTATGAGAAGAAATAAATAAATTATTAGTGTACAGTTCAGAAGCCATTAACCGAGTTTGATTTCAAGATAATGAAACTTCAACGTTAAAAAACGATAATGACCTAGGACGAAGGTCCATTCTTTCGAGTCTCTGGGTTCCAGTGCAGTTTTCAAGCTATTTGCGAGCGTGTAACGCGATGCAAAGTAATTCGCTACATTGACTTGCTAAAGGACAGCGTGGACGCAGACCAGGTCAATGACAAACAATGGCGCAATTCTGAATACTCGGGGCAAAACAACTGGGAATCGACGCGAAACTAAGTCAGCTCCCTTTTTGATTATTCCCCAATATTTTTCTTGAGTAAATGTATTTCCAGTTCGCCAGAAATGAAAATAAATAAACAAAATACTGTCAAATGTGAAATAATTTTACAGAAACTATATGTGTGAACTTTATTTACAGATATTGTAAAGAATAGTTTCTAAATTTTTGAAAAAAGCAATGATAATAAATTATTGACCTATGTGAATCTAAATTAAAGAAATGAAATAAAACGTTAGAATATATATATTTGATGTGCGTAGCAATGCAGGTAACTACGAGGGTTGGAGAAGAAGTCATAACTTTTTCTATCAAAGACATATTGCTGGATAAAAATTTTAATTGTCGCGTGAAAGAAAAGTAGTACAAGTGTGTGTTCACAACAACAGATGGTTCTTTGGGTGTGTCTATGAGCACGGAGAGCAATGCTAAATAAGTTGTCCAACTACCGCCATGCGAGAAGAATGTAGCCCTTTCAAGTAGCGCTCATACTCCAAGGTAGCCGTTCTCCGTGGAAGAAATGCCCTAGAATGTCATAAGAAATTGGTGGAAGCTGTTGGGAATAAAGCCCGTCCATACCGGACAGACGCGAGATAGCCAGCAGAGGGTGCTTAGCAATCCAGGGACTTTTAATTCCCATATAACGTGGTGGAGACAGTAGTGCCCTCTCTTGCAGCACCTTCTTACAGGAACTAAAACACGAACTGCTGCCAACGATACTTCAAACGTGCGTGGCTGCTGCGCAGGTTACGCAGACACGCAAGCAGACGCGTCACGTTACAAAAGCTAGTATCGATGTTCGCGGTTTGTGAGATGTATATATTACGAATAATTCAACATTTAGAAGAATCTCTTCGCATTTATCAGATATCAGCCAATTTGGTTGTGCGGAAGTTGGCGAGCCTAACCTGCAGCTGTACCTGGCGACACTAGCGCCTCCTTCAGTAGCTTCCAGCTTTGATGGAGAGTTGCAAAGCCCTGAAGCAACCTATGAGCAGAAATGCACGAGGCGGTCTGCGAGATAGTGGGCCAATCAGGAGCGTGCGCTGATCGATCCCCTGCTGAAGGGAGGCACACGACGGACGCTACTGGAGTCAAAGGGCGAAAGTGGTATCGAGAAACTCACTCTCGCAGAGCGCCCTGTACTAGGGGGGGGGGCAGGGGGGCGGTGCGCCTCGGGTGACACCCTTCTAGGGGTGACACCAATTAAATTATTTATGGTTGGAATTATATTATTTAAATCATTTACTTAAAAATTTTATATATTAATAGTTAGTTTTCTTAGTTTTAGTAGTTTGAACATTTTATAGTTGGAATTATATAATATTTATGGTTTAGTTAAAAATTACTTACATTAATAGAATAAGTATATATTTAAATCATAAGCATGGGTTATTATTTGATTGCAATTATATTGAAATTATTCTTAATTGCATAGAATTCTGTTAATATATAATAAATAATTATCATGTGCAAATATGTTTGTATTTTTAATAAAATAATGTACGTACAATCAATGCAGCAATAGATATTTTTATACTTAATTTATGGGGGGGTGACACCATTAGCTTCGCCCCAGGTGACACCAACTGAAGTCACGCCACTGGCTGTTCATACGCTGCTTCGCGTCTTGCGTAAACTCTCTTGGCTATCTTGCGACAGTACGGTTTGGAAGGGCATTATTCTCAACAGCTTCCACCAATTTCCTGCGACATTCTAGGGAAATTCATCCACACAGAACGCCTGTCTTGGTGTAGAAGCGTTGCTCGCAAGCGCTGCATTCATCTCCAATAGAGATCAGGCCCAATGGAAATCAGAGCACAACAACCACGATTCCCTAAAACCATGCAAGAAGACTTGTCATGGTGAGGTATTGTACGTGGAGAACCAATCCTTACAATATCGAAACGTGTGCGTCAAGGAAGAAGAATTGTATCCTTAAATCGAACTTAGAAAATGTTATCAAAACGTATTGTAATCGTACTTTTTTTATGTGGCTGTGATTATGTATTTTCAACAAAGTTTTAAAACAGTTTAGTTAAATGACTCTAGAAAAAAACGAAACAGAAGAGGGCAAGTTTGTGATGAAAGGAAAATACGTAGAAGTGAAAGGACACCTCACATCAACTATTAATGAAACAGTGAATTAAAAAGTCTCAGAGATCTTACCAAACTAATAGTACATGCAACACGAAAAATCTCTTTGATGTCAACACGGTTCTAGCATACGGATATTACTTAGCTTATTCACATAGAGCACAGCAAAATATAATATTTTCTGAGGGTGTTTGATAAGAGTTTAAATTACGCATTCAGTGTCCTCGAAACAAAAACGGTCAACGTACTCGAATGCGTGAGGAAAATACATTGTTCTCAAAAAGGATATTACCATCAAAACAATGGATCTCGATTTACCACGACAGAACAATTTGTTTACTGACAAAGGAGATGGCCAACAAACACTGCTTTTTCAAACTAGTCGTACTAAAACGTACTTTCTCGCTTCGTTTAGTAATAGTTATGTAATACTATTTATACAATAATTTCTCTCCGAATTGACACATCTCAGTAATCATTTTTTGAATAACTCATAAACAATCGTACATTCGGTGAAAAAACTATATATTTGCCAAATATTTAGTGTCAATTAGTTAATATAATAATAGTTAATATCAACCCAAATTGGACAAATATAACAGCTTTTCATGCACCTACATCATATCCCAACAATTGTTGTTTTCCAATCTGATATTCCCTGAAGGCAAGCAAGTTTTATTTCATATATTTCAAATAGATTTTAAATAATTTCTAAAATATATATGTGTAAATGTATTACAAAAGGTCGCATATATAAAACAAAGAGATATGAAATAGTGCACAGATTCTATCTTACGAAGCATTCAACTGCTTGGAATTACGTTCAAGAAGCGCAGTAAATTCGGAGCGGGCGATTGCGTTTGTCCCCAAATTATACAAAAAATACTCATATTTCGAAAACAATTTAAAATGACCTTCTTTGAAGACCTGTTTTTGATAAACACATTTCATTAAGAAAAATAAATGTATCTTCGCAATTGTAATTGTAGGAAGACGCCAAAATCTTCTTAATTTTTTCAATTTTCGAGAAATCAAACATTTCAACGAACATGAGACTTGCACCATTCTCTTAAGCGACTTGCACGCTATCTAAAGTGTATCTAAAGTGTTGTGATAACTGCACTGGAAACGCAAGGGCAATGGACACTCCATCTGTAGCGGATCTGTACAAGTTTGTTTTAAGCATCAAAGGCGATCTTACTAACTTGAAAAATGTCACCATGAAACCGAAAATGATGTGAGCAAGTCATTAAATTTGATTCATGAAAAGGTGGACGACAATAGCGCTCTGATTAGACAACAATCAGATCGTTTAAACAAATGTCTGAAAGAAATTGAACACTTAAAGTCTGAAAACTCATTTTTTAAAAACAAGTTACAGGAAGCAGTAGGACAGCTAGATGACCTAAACCAATACGAGAGAAAAAATACGTTAGAAATATATGGAGTTCCGGAAACTACAAACGAGAATCCAGTTGAAATTGTTAAAGACATTGGCCGTGCTCTAAGCGTTGAAGTGAAAGATGAAATGATTGATACGTGTCATCGTATGAAAAAACTACCACATTCTACTACAGGGGGAATAATTGTAAGATTTGTTAGAAGAATTGGCAAGGACACGTTTCTCCAAAGAAGAAAAGTGAAAAGAAATTTCAACACGAGTCATCTAGGCGGATCAAATAATGATATCATTTACATCAGCCAAAGTCTTACTCCTCTTCGTAAATTAGTTTTATCTAAAGCTAGAAGATTAAAGAGTGAACGAGATTATGCCTTCCTGTGGGTTGATAATGCGGGAAATATCGAACTCAAGATATGCGAAGGTGATCAGTCTGTTCATATTTTAAACAATGTTGAGGCAATAACTAAATTAAAGGAACATGCATATAATAGAAAATAATATTTTAATTTATTACCAAAATGTTCGTGGACTCAGAACAAAGGTAAATAACTTTAACATTAGTATTCTTGGCCACAATTATGATCTTATATTTCTAACGGAAACGGGGTTATCTGAATCAATGTGTGAAAATTTATTTATTTATTTATTTTGTCAAAAAAACAGTAAAAACTGTATATGACGTGTGGGGAAAGAAATTTATCTGCGCACATTTTCTTGAGGGCCAGAATTTTATTTAAAAAAAACGAAAACGAAAAAATTAATTTAGAAAATAATTATTTTAGAAAAATAAAGATATTTGAAAAATATTTTTTCCCGAGTCATAGAAAATCAATTTCAACTGTAAATGAACTACAAGCAAAAGGAGTGCTCAACAAAACGTGCGCACAGTGAAGCTACATTTACGTCCAGAAGCAAAACAAGGGGCCATCTCAGCATTTGCTCAATGGATCAGGGAAACTGGACAAAAACCTGATCGAGATGGGGGTCATTGACCCGGAAGCTGAAGTACATTACTTGTTACAGGCGTATTAAATATTTTTTAAATGTATACAATGCAAACATAAACTAATTCATTATATATCTTTGTTTTGTTACATTAAACATTATTTTTCTTTTTCACGATCAGTATAGTCTCTAATTGTATAGAAACAGTTTTGCAGCAGAAAAGATTTTACTTTTAACTTAAATTTGTATACCGACTTTAATTGTTTTATGTCATCTGGCAATGCGTTGTAAAGTAACGTACATGTATTGTATGTTGATTTCTTGTACTGAGCTGTTAATACTGACACTTGATGCAACAAACTTACAATTTGATATCTACGTCCGTAATTGAAAACATGGTTATCTTGATTTTGAAAGATGAGCATCTTAAAACAAAAATTATTTATAAAATACAACAAATAAATAAGTTCAGCGTTTTGTTTATGTTTTTCCGTTCAATTTGCCATTCTGCTTGTAAGTTTGTTTTAAAGTATACGTAATATTGAAAATTATATATTAGGCCACTATTATGTATATTAATTATTAAGTATAATTAATTATTTAAAATCAATGTATATTTTAGTTTAAAATAGCGTCAAAATAATGTGATTACTACTTGTCACAAAGTACCCTCAATGGGAAAATGAAGCCTTTTTTCGTAAGTTTTCAATTTTTTTAAAAATACTTCGAGTTAAATCTTAAAGTTGTAATTTTTACTGAAGTTTGTTATGATAGCGGTCTAGCACGTGTGCAATTTTCATATTTGTATCTGGTCCCCCAACAAAGATATTACAATTCAAAATTGAAAAAAAACAAAAATCCAATTTTCAAGAGGATGTAATATTTAAGGGGTACGTTATATACCAATGATATTTTACAAAAAGTAAGTATACTGTTATGTGTAAATGCACAGAAAAAATTAAGGCTTAGATTCTATTCCTTCTTTGCAAAATTACTCTCTGAAAATCAAATTTCGTTTATTCGCGTTCCATAGATTTGGTTGCAGATATTTCCCAAATAAAACATAGAAAATAGGTAAATAATATTTCGATTTACAGGCCAGAGTATGCTGAATCGAATGCTTTTTATTCTAGAATGCTAGAATAATCTAGAGCTGAGTAATGTAGGAAAGAGTAAATGTCTGCAAACGCGAAAAATGGCGCACGGCGCGAAACAAAAATAGCCGCCATTTGTAAACCAGGTACAATAAAAAAGTTGAAGATGGTTTTGAACAGCCAAGATATAAGGAAATTTATGTACAAAGTATGAATTTTTTCGAGATGGTCGAGCGACCACTGTTGGACCACTTAAAATGGATTGACCCGTAAATACACGAACCTCCGTAAGCAGGGCCCTTATTTGATTCCCTCGCTCTACAATACGATCCTGCAAGGTAAAAGCTAGGAATTTGGAGTATGTTTATATCATTTTGAGACAACCAATGTTCTGTAAAGCAAAAAACATCTATTTTTCTTAGATCACATTGTAATGCTGCCTCGATAAATTCAATTTTATTTGAAAGAGATTGCACATTATGATGCATTATTCGAATCTTTTGCATGTACCTACACGGATGTTTTTCTGCTGCATCTGACTGTAGTTTCTATTTATTTATTTCATTTTTACCTCGAGTGCGTGGTCGAAGGAAGTATCGTGTCCCAGCAGTGACAAGAGGTGAGGAAGGAGGGGTGACAGATGTAGAGGAATGAATAGTAGGAGAGGTAATACACGGATTAGGTTCAGGGGATAAGATAATTGGGTCCAAAGGGGTCCCAGAGTATGGAAGAGAACTAGGAGATGTGGGTGGGGATGGGTCTTGGGCAGGATACTGCCAAGTTTGTGAAATGATGTGTTTTGCAACCTCTTTGCTGAGTCTTTGCTGAACAATTGTTATTTAAAATAGTTAATGGTCTATCAGATAACAGTGAATTACTATCACAATGTCATTTAATGCACGAGTATCAAATTTAAGAGGACGAGAATTATTATATTTAAATAAACCAAATACAACATCGCACAAATATTCACCACTCTTGAGAATGTCTTCAAAATTCAATGAATTCAGTAGAGTGTGGGATACAGACTTTAGTTTTTCTTTGCTAAAATATAAACAGAATTTAAATAAAATATTGAATGATCACCGAATGTGGATTTATTGTGTTAAGTATTGCTCGCTATTATGTTCCGATTATTTTGAAGATGCGTTTTCCATTTTTGTAATTTTGTCATTTTTTATACTCAGTTTTGTTCCTTTTTGTAATGACTGCTTTGAAGATATGTTTCAATTTTTGTTTATCTAACTGGTGTGTTATGTTTTATTAATTTTTGCAAAAATAGGTATTCTTTTAATTGGACTTCTGTAATTTAGTTTTGTTCTTTCATTTGAAACTGTTTTTTTATTATTTTGCATGTTTGTATATTTTACCTAGTAATTGGGTAATTAAATAAATAAATCAATTTAATCAAAAAGTGTTGTGCCGTTTTTAAGAAAAAATATTTGAAAAATAAAATTGCCTATATTTGACAAACGTTATTGCAAAAATGTTCATGTTTTTGAACAAATTGAATATGACATTATCTTAAGATGTTTTTCATGAACAAAATTCCTTAAGAAAAATCGTTTATCTTCATAATTGTAATTGTAGGAAGACGCAGAAAAAAGTTTGAATCTTTTTTCAATTTTAGAAAAATCTGAGTTTTCAACCTGAGACCTGCTACATTCTCTTAAACGTCCTTCACACTATGCAATAATAAGGTTTAATCAAAAACAGTGGAACCATTTTTTTACTTTCCCGTATATTTATTTTGAAAATGTCATAAGGTCTTCATGTAAAGAAACCCTAAAGAATTGAAATATCGGTTTCAAATTCAAGGACATCAGCCAGATCGATAGGGGAATATTAAGTTTGGAGACAAACGACTGAATGGTTTATCCGCTAGCGTTGTTCACTGATGGACACAAGACGGACAGACGTTTTGCCGTCATTTTATTTTTCTGTATCAAGGACCCACAAAACATGGATTCTGGCTACATCAAGTATTAGAGGATTTTTTTTTAAAT
>JAHLJT010009436.1:250866112-250884011 GCA_031308135.1 Acheta domesticus | reverse complement strand
TTAGCAACTGTATTTATTGTAATGTCCATTAAATAAATCTCGCACGCAACTTTAACAATAATTTATTAATTCATTCGTTACAAAAGCAGTCAGCCATATTGCTAATCCCGGGCAATCTCCAATGCCCTGCTTAGTGACACGTCCGCCCCTGGACGCTTCCTGCTGATGCTGGCCGTAATCGTCACCCCACGACGACATTCATCTGGCGGCTGGCTCTCCGGACTCGGCGCGTACCGCTACTCGTGGCGCACTCGGGGCTCTCTCCAGACTGCCCCCTGGGGTGTCGGCCGGCTCCCTATAAAGGGCCGATGCTGGCCGGCGGGACTCGCTCCACGCCTCGAGCCTGTCCAGACCGTGTCCACGGCTCGCCGCTGCCGACGCCGATTCCCGCCAGAGCGCGCTGCCTTGATGCTCGCGCGCCAAATACAGTACTTATGCGCGCCGTAATAAGCGAGACATGACATTTATCTTGTCAACTTTTTCGTTACCAGGGCCCTGTAATTATAGTTTTTCTGCAGATAAATTGCCGTTTTTTCGCGCAGCGTTACGTAACTTTCTCTCTACTGTGTAAGCGGTAGTGAGAATGTAAAATCAAAATAGGGAAGACCTATGTACTAAAATAAATTCAACATTGAAATTGAAAAAAAAAAATAAAAACAATTTTAAACCTGAGAACATTGTCTTCGGCGGCCGGTGTCAATGGCTGCTTGGCTATTAGGGAAACGCACCTGAAGTCACCACCTGTGGCTAAGACGCGGACAGCCAGCAGCTCTCTTTAATCATTTCTGAAGTAAAAAGCTCCTTTGATATGATTAATAAAAAACTAAACATCAACTAAAAATGTCAGTGATGTATTTTAGTTAGTATTGACACTTATCTCGTATGTGTCTTCAAACAAAATGAGAACAGAAAAAACACAATTGTGAAAGATAATGCTAAGGAAGAAAAATAGTTGAGTCTGTTGATGAAAAATATTTATGTTCACAAGAAATTGTGTTGGTGAAATTCATTATTTTTGCACTTACCCAGATTTCAAGCCTTCAAACGTAACCTCTGATTTATTTGCGTAATTCGCTGTTTGTCTTATCTTCATCAGGTAGAAATGTCTGCCGCAAAATCACGCTCATTTTGAGGTCTTAATAACAAAACAATAATTTAACTTTCTCACCTTATTTTGTTATGAGTATTGTAATTGTGCGCCAGATTACGGCAATTATTTGATAGAAAAACTTTTACTGATGGGCTGTGGTAACGAAAGAGTGGATAAATCTTCTTTAAAATGATCTTCTTTTGTACATTCGTTAAATATTGAGAGGGTTCGCAAAATTATGGATATTTTTTCTTTGCAATTTAAGGTTAGTGAAGTTATATAAAGAAAAAAATAATAAAATTTTGCTCCCCTCATTTGGACGAGAGATGCTTGTGCTGCACCCCAAATTTATATAAACTTTATTTTGGTGAAAATTCATTATTTTCAAAGTTAAAAAATTAAAGCTAGAAGAAACATTTATGTTTTTTCTTTACATTAATAGTGTTTGTAACATTTGTAAGGAATGTGCATGGGAGAGATGTCCAAAATTATGAAATCATCTATTATCGTACATCAATTCCTTCCTCCAAAAGTCCTAATTATAGTCTATCAATTACTATTTCCACGTTCCGAACTTAGAAAAAAAATTGAAAACAATTGAATGCAATGTGATTGTATCTATTGAGTGGAAGTTGAGCGAAATACCAAATATGAAAGCGTCATTTCGTTTCACATGTTGATCGTTGACCGAAGCAGGAGGGAACGAATAAGCGATGATCTTGCCTAGCTTTATTAACTAGTTTATAAATAGTTTAGGGGATGTCGCGTTTCCCCTCCTGATGGCAGGTTCTACCCATCCTTTTTTCAGGGTTATTTTACTGACCTTATCACGCGGTCTCTTTTCCGCAGCTTTGAGGTGACGAAGAGACCCCCTACCTAGAAATAAAATCCACAAGAAACCTTTGAGAGAAATGAGCAGAACATTTAGGCGGCAATGGCCCAAGCAACGCCATTGTGCTGTCCGCGATCTCAACCCACGCCGCTCTTTCGCATACAAACGAGGACCCGCCGCCTCACGGTGCGACCGGATGGCAAAGACGTGGCCAAAACTTCAAATGGCATCCAATTCAATTACCAAGTTCTATCTAAGGGTTTTCGAGGTCGCTAATTTTAATTACACTAATACTAATACATATACCAATTTTGTATTAATATATGTGTATAATAATACAAAATCCCGAACGGAATGCTTCGTTTCATTTCAGTAATGCATGTTGTTGCTACGAGATGTATGCCCTTACGATATTTTTCGTGAAATATGAATCTGCAGCGACACGCAGCCAAATTTTTCTTTAATTGAATGATTACTAAATAAGATAAAATTCTCTTTAAATTTTCACGTGTTATATATAACAAAAATTACGCTAATTTAAATTAAATTTACGCTACATTAAATTAGCAACAATAATAGAAAAATATTTTAGAGTAAGTTTTTATAAATATCAGAAACCACAGCCTACTATCTCTGACGCCACAACAGCAATGACCGGGTGTTCCAACTTCAAGCTTCCACAACGCCTAGCAAGGACAGGGATTAGGCTTCCTACTTTCAGAACAGATGTAGGAAACATTCCTCTTTCGTGCAGGATGGTGAGAAGTTCTCAAAGTGAACTTTTATTTTCGAGGTTTCGGCCACGATGTTGCCATCTGGGCACACCGTGCGCCGGGGCGGCTTTCCGCGGAAATCGAACGGCACCGCGTCGACAGAAGAGGGTCCACGGTGACGTCACGGAGGCGCGTCGCGCCGCGCCGGGCGCCTGACAGCTGAATCGCGGGCCGGCCGGCCGGCCGCCCGCCCGGGTGCACTGGCCGAGACGAACTCTGGCCTTTGTTTTTTCCTCCTTTTGTACATGAAGGAGCTTTTTGTGGTCGTTCAGCGCGGGCGGCGCGAAGCGGCGCGACGCGGCGAGCGGGCGGGAAACCCCGGCTACCGACGCGGCGCGGCGCGGCGCGGTACGGAGCGAAGCGGGACTGGAAGACTTGCGCCCGGCGCGGGACTTCTGGGAACTTCGCTGCGCCGGCTATTGTGCCCCGAGGGGAAAGTCGCTGGATGATTTTTCAAAGACTCCCGTCGGCGAAAGAACGGCTCGCAACTGGAAGTGATTTTCAAACGCTGCTGGCGAGGGAATCGCTCGATTGCATTTTACCTTCTCACCCGCTCCGCTTTGCAGTTAACTTTCCGAATTATAAGAGGGGTCTAGCTGGATTCATTTTTTATCAAATAGGATGAAAAAACATGTTAGTCTTTCGTTATGTTTTAGTGTGCCAAAAATATTTATATACTTGTGATAAAGAAACAGTTTTTTTTAAATTATCTAAGTTTCAAAAAATAAATTTTTGTATTGGCATCCGCTCAGACCCCTCTTAGCATTTGCCGTTACAGAAGAGAAATTGTTTTGTTCTTCAATTACTTCTGGAAACGTTTATTACATTTTATATTTAATCCACAGCCCATGGAATGGAGAATCTTCAGCCTCTGGCGACTGGATTGCTGAGAGAATTCTGCTTGTTTATCTAAAGTCACGTATCAAATGACACATGTTGCTCTGTACGAAACACATGACTACTGTACACTACATATAAGAACAAAATTTATCCCGTTTTCAACATGGGCTCTACAATAAGAGTTTTTCTATAAAAAATTGCCAATTTTCTGCGCATGATTACAATACTTTACGGATATCTTCACTGCGTATACAGTAAGACGAGAAAGTAAAAAAGAGTACTTAAGAAATGAGTACATACTGAGAAGAGGAAAAGTTTTTCCATTTCTCTTATTCCTACTGGTTTTATTTTGAACTTCTTCTCCCATCATTAAAACATATTTTTTCTTAAAATAGCTCCTAATATCCGATTTTTTAAATTTGTATGGATGTTTCCACCTTCACGGCCGAAACGTATTTCGAAAGAGAAAAGAGATTCCAATTAGGAGAAGAAAATATCAGAGTTGGTCCTTAAGAAATATTGTCCTGTAGGGGAGATGCCTGAAATTCATTTCTAACAAATTCAGAGCTCGGTGACACGTGACAGGAGATACTGATCCAGCAAATAGTTGCTACACCTTTTCAGTTCCTTTTTATGGGCAATGTTTCTATGGCAGGGCAGTATTTCTTCGCATACAAACTTCTCCGCAGATCAGTCTGCAGCAGTATGCCGAGATCTCTTCAAGACAAATACGCTATTCCAAGTCTGCCCGCGTCTGTCCATCTATCCTTGTAGGAGAATCTGTGGAATGAGATTAGACACGCTCCTCACAACTCCCTAGAAGCGACAATACTTGTGCTTGAAGTGCTCCAGTGCTTGAAGCAAACGCTGAACACAATTAGAAATCTGTTGGAATGCATAGCGTGTCGAAATGGCGATGAAACTCATATGTTGTTATTTTCATTTTGTGTGCGAAGTGTACGTTTTTTTCACGGAAGTGACTTAATTTTTGCCGAGACCGTAGGTCAAGGTTTGCGAATAGCAATGGACAGAATCCGCCTTTTTATGCAGTTTGAGAAAAATAATTGGCAGTTATCTTCAAAATAACTGACAAATTACTCGAGGAAGATCTGTCTTCTGTTTTTGTGAATGAGTCGTGTTGTGTCCTTTCATAATTTGCTTTTCATAATCATGTTTGTGAAAACAACAGTTGCTATAACTCACTACATAATATGATAACTAGATCTGGAAAGTTCATGCAATTGCCTGATTTTTAAGGTTATATCTTTCTGAAAATTCAAATATGTATATTTCATGGCAAAATATTGAAAACAAAGTAAGAGATATTTTGTATAAATGCATATGTTGCATATTTACATCTTTTTGGCTTATAAATGAAAGTGTTTGCATATTTTCCAACTTTTGGCCTAAAGTAATACTAAAATAATAATTTCCACGTAAAAAAATTATTAATGCAAATCATGAACTTTCTTTTTGCTTCAAATACGTCAGGATAATAAGGTTCAGTCTACTGACTGCCAAGTTCGTCGAAGTAATATCCACGGTCATTGATGGTCATCGGTTTATCGCCAGGGCTTGACATCTTACACTTTCTTCTAGTATCCTCAGATTGACCTTGCGTGGCAAGACAATTTTTCCCAAACCTTCCCCCATAGTGAGCATCTCCCTGCCTTATTTTGTTTCTCTATGTGGCAAAGAGTTTTAATATCGTAAAATACGTTTCCGTGACAAAATAATTTTCAAATAACAATTTCTGTGCATATTTCAACATTTTTGATGCATATTTTATTCATATTTCAGGTCCAAAAGCTTCTATAAACTTCCCAGCTGTAATGATAACCATCCTAATAACGTTTTCTTACCGGTTTCGGGGTCCATTAAGCATTTCACAGCCCTCCACCCGTTAAGAGCAATCCAACCAAATGAGATATAACTAAGAGGGTCGTAATAGTATACCAATTTTAAGTTATATTTTCTTTTTGTACGAATTTTTCTTAGAAGATGATATTAAGAAAAGTATTGAACGACACAATAACAGACTTGATTGACAATAAATCTTGACCTTGGGGAAAACTTACATTTAATTTCTGTATAGCGTGCTTTCTTAAATTTATTAATAGTAGGTGTGTATCGCGTCTTCGGTATTAAGCAACATTGATTCAGGCCACATTTTCTATTTTCACCTTTTTGCAACACTCACATGCAAACGATTTCCGAACGTTTATTTGAAATATTATAACTAGACATCGGATGTTTAGGGAAATGCCTATTTTTTTCTAGCCAACTTATTTAAGAATGATAATAAATGTGCACGAATCATGACAAATGATGACATATGACCAAGTTTTATAATGCTTATTCTTGCTTATTTTGGCATAAATGCCTTTTTTTGCATGCATGCCTTTTCTTTAGAATTACTGCAAGTTTTTGCCTTTTATGTATTATTTTTATATACAATGCTAAGATACCAGAAAATCGTCCATGGTCCAATCTGACTCTTCATTACGAAACCTTCAATTCACGTATTTGTATTTTGAAATACGGGAGAATTCCTGAAAGTATTCCAAAATATTTTTCTCCATTTCCCTATTTCATAAATACTAGCCATGTTCTGAGAAAATGGTCGATTGACAATACACCAAGGGCACCTTTTGAGTGGAAATAAATGTAAATTCCCAGAAGGTTTCAGTGTTGCTAATGTTGGACTTATAAAATATATGCCAGACACATCAGTAGGTGTTCAGAAATCCTTCTCTGTATTCAAACTGATTTGGTCTCCCAATCGTTGCAGATTTGAAATTGCGATTCTCGAAAAGTTTCTGGTACTATATTGCAATGGAAACTATTAAGAATAAAATGTATAAGAGTTGTAAATATGAATGGAGTTTTACAAACAATCTTTTATTTTATTGTGAATGTAATCTATGACAGTGCCTTTTTTTCCTTTTTCTTGACATTTTCAGTGCCTTTATAGGCGCCTAAAAGACGATTTTTTAATGCCTAAACATCCGATGTCTAATTATAACTATTCTCTGACTTGTATCACTTTATTCGTAGTAAAACAAGTTTTACTGCAAAATAATACATTAAATGTATCTAGCTAAAACCTTTTCATATTTAAGCATTAACACATGTATCGAAGTTCAAAGAATGGTTTCGTGCCCGGAAAACGGTTTCGTTTCCGACGAGTTCTGTTTACAGAATTGACAAATGGCGATCGGCTTTCGCCCAACTTGTCGCCCCTTGTCGCCGGGTTGACGGACTGTCGCTGCGGAGCGGTTGACGAGCGACGGGCAGGCAGCCACGACGGCTCGCCGCGAGGCGTCGCGCGCGAAACCCAGAGGGGTCGCAAGACAAGAGACGGGACAAGCAAGCTGCTCAAGAGACGAAGTGGCGTTTCAGTCGCAGTCTGGAGGAGGATTCCAGCGGCCGGCTGCTCTGATCGGTAGTTTTCCTTGGTTTGTCCGATCAACACCAGGCAAATGCCGGAGCAGTCGAACGGGCCACGGGCCGCTCGCGGTCTTTCTTTTCTATTTCTTGTACTCTTCTCATTCCTTACTTACACACACACACACAAACACACTTGCCCCGCTGGTGTGAGACACTTGGTTGGGGAATCCCCGCTAGACGGCGGTAGGTCGGCTAGTCGAATGTCACCATCCAGCGGGGAAAATCACCACCACATCCCGCGGGAAACATGCATTACACTTGCGGGACTAATGACCTTGGGAGTTGACGCGCCCACAATCACTATCAATCAACAGAGTGGCAAGGAGAAAGTGATGAAAGAAACCGAGCATGCGGAGAACGGGTCGTGGAGCGAGGGAATTGATTAATTGTTCGTGATTCCGTGCGCGTCAACTACTAAAGCAATTCGTCCCGTAAGTGTAGTGTTTGTTTTTCATCGTGTCGTGGCGGTGATCTCCCCCCTGAATGGCGAGATCCGGCGCCGAACTACATGTTGTCTGGTGGGATTTTCCCCAGCCAGATATTTCCTACCAGCGGGGCACCGCCTCAAACGGCACAGGCTCTAAGCCCCCGACCGCTCTCCCGACATGTGTGGTGGTGTAGTGCACGTGATCATAATTGTACGTAAGTGAGGTGTTAAGGTAGAACAAGGAAGAGGAAGAAAAACAACGGGCGCGGTGCGTGACCCGTTTGATGGGGTTCTGTCCCGGCATTCGCCCGATGTTGTTCGGAGAAACCATGGAAAACTACCGATCAGAGCTGAGCAGCAGGCTGCTAGAATTCTCCTCGAGAGAGCGGCTGAATTCGACCAAGCTATCTACCTAGTCACAGCCGGAACTCAAACCCAAGGACCACTCGGCCATAGACACTGCAGTGCCATCAATTGATTCCCTGAGCCACCTAAGGCGTTGGGAGTGGGAGAATCGGGTTAGGGCAACGGGCCGCGCCGTGGCGGAATGATTTGGAGGGGAGGAAGCAAATCCAAGGAGAAGAGATGGAAAGGGCAGTGAGGCTGAGCGGTGTAAGGGGTAGGTGAGGGGCGGGGGGAGCGCAGGGATGGAGTAGAACGGGTATGCAGGCCGGGGCGGGGTAACACGGGAAGTGGAGATAACGGGGTGGGAAGATGCGGGGGCAGCAATGGTAGCGGTGGGCGACTGAGCAAGGCGGAGGGACGCAAGGCGTCATGAGTTGATGACGTAGTGAAATGGCTTGGCGTGGTGAGACGGGGCGGGCAGGGCGAGACATGGCGGGACGAGGCGTCGCGTTTCGTTGCGTGGCGTTGCGTGGTGTGGTGTGTGGCTTTACGTGGAGTGGTTTAGAGTGGTTTGGCGTGGCGTGGCATGGCGGAGATGGGGTGGCGTGGCGTTGCTTGACTGGCGAGGCGGGGCGGTGTGTGGTGGGGGCGAGGCGGGGCTTGGCGGGCTGCTGCAGGCAGAGGCGAGGCGGGCGCATGGGCGAGAAAAAGCTGGCGGGCCGAGTTCGTTGCCAGTCGGCGTCTCCATTAGCCGGCCGTCTCCGATCGCTGTGCGACGCGGCACAGGGTGCTTGTGAAGTCTCATTCGACGCCTTCGGAGATGGAGACGGAGCAGGCATGTACGTGTTGAGACAGAATGTGACCGGATCGAGCGGAAATTGCCGAGTGAGGAGAAGTGAAGTAACGATAAAACTGGACGAGATCGTCGGTAAAGTGACATGGAAGTGGGATGGAACAAGGAATAATGGGCCGGAATAATGGAATAAGAAATAATGGGATATGGTTACGTAGGAGGGCGTTCATGATATGAGAGAGAGGTCGAAACTGTAGAAAGCAGGTGGCTAGTGAGATAACGTACGAAGTGGTTACACGAGAGAGGAAGCAGGTGAGATGGTTTTCTTCGATGCAGGTTCTAGGATTGTGAAGCGGATGCCTTCATCAAGTGGCGAGTCGCGGAGAAACCTAAGGCATGTAGATACATGAAGACAGAAAGACCACGAAAATGGCGATCGAATGAACCAAATGGATGAACCAAAATGAAGTAAAAGTAGAACGCGGTCGGAATGAGACTTACTCGCAGTGGGAGCAAACGAGGTGAGGACAAAGCGAGGTAGAACGAATCTATGATTTGTTTGAATTAAATTAAGGACAGTCAATAATTGTATAGTAGGTGAAATACTTCGTATGAATTCAAACTACATGTTACGGATTATATATATGACGATACCGAATAGTTAATAGAAGAAAAAAAATTTTGATTTTAAACACACGACATAGTAGCCTGTCGAGGGCCTACGCAGTGTCTCTTGTGTAACGTAGCAATTTGCTCCGGACACGTGCGCTGCGAGGTCCCCTCGCAGCCCCCTGTCCGCCGGGCAGCTAGGGTACAAAAGAATTATGACTCGATCGTCGCCTCTCTGGCGCCGCCACATCCCCAGGCGACCTGCGGCCCCCCCCCCCGACGTTAGAGAGAGAGGGTTGAGTGGAATTTTTCCACCGACTTCGGCCAGGAGACGCTTCCGAACATTGGCCGAAACAAACTTAAGACGCAGTTGCCTTTTACCAATAGAGAAGAACCTTCTAAAATTCAAACAAAAATCTTTCCGGGACTTTCGGCAAATAAGTAAGGAGAGGGGGGTTACAGAGGCTTCGCGAGATGTGACGAAGTGAAACATAAAGAGAGAAGTGAGGAGACGGTCTTGAGGGTAGGCTCGGGCAGGAGCGAGCACCTCAGCGGTGCGTCGTCCCGGTACAAACGCCGCCGGCGTGGACGCCTCCGACGTACGCAGAGCAATCTCGTCCGGTCGCCTGACAAAGACGTTCTCTGATTGTGCGGTGCGATCTTCTGCCGCGCGCGAGTCAAAAAACTATTTAATTCGGCTTGCATCACTACGCCCGCGACCGCTGCAGAGCTGTCTTTCATGCTGAAGTCTCCGCCCACCTCCCTTCGCCGACTTCGAGTGCGAATACCTGCGTTTCGCCCCCCCGGCCAGACGCCTGCCGCCAGCTGTGACCTGCCGGCCTTTCACCGCAGAAGACGACGCCCTGATGACCTCATCCCGAAGGTCGGACATCGACCCTGCGGAGTCTTCTGAAAACACGGTCTGTTGTCCCCTTAGACTTTGGTGAATGGCCCGGATCACAGACCCGTGCCTCGTCATAAGCGAGCCGCGCTGTGGCTGTTTTTTTGAGGATAAACTTCCTAAATTGTATGTTGCTCCTTCCTCGGCAAATTGTACTTTCATTTGTATTGTCTTGTAGTAAGTAAGGAAGCTATTTAAGTGAACAGGGTATCTGAAAAAAAAGGGGGGGTGTCTTTGGGTCTAAAAGGGAAAGGGTATTAGTAATAGGATTTTTTTATTTTTGTATATTTCATCATTTCAGTTAATTAAATTTTAAGTGTTCCTCAAAACCTCAATGAATTTTATTTGGTAACAAGTAGCGTCCGTCCATGGGCTCCCATTTCTTGTAGAGAATCTCTGCGCCTGAGTTAGCCGGCAACTGAAAAAGGTGAGTGAGAAAAGGGGGGAGATCTCGATCGCCCGATCGATCCCCGACGTCGCCTGCGCTAGGGCCCGCGCGGTAGTGACAATATATATATATATATACATATATATATATATATATATATTTTGACCGTATTGGTCAAAACACAAAGAATAGGCGCTCCACCACATTCAAAAGTAGCGCGCAGAGTGAGGAACCGCGGCGGAACGGATCGACAGAGTCGTGAACGAGCGCACGGGGTAGTGGGAACTGATCGGTCTGACCGCGCAAAAGCGACAGTTGGCGGTTGAGCAGCATGGCGTGAGGACGGTATGCAATGGTGGTTAGAGAGCGATGCTTTGATGTACAAGAAATCCAGTGTAATCGGGACAACAGGTATTTAAGAAAGAAAAATTGTGATGAACTGTGCAATAAGCGAGTGTAAGGATTGTGGTGAACTTATTTAAGAGAGAATAATTACGAAATTTAATAAAAAAGGGGAGCAGTGCACGGACACGTGGGCGATGCGGGTTAATGATAGTTGGTGCGGCTGTGCTGATGTGTGATTATGCGGTGGAGCTGCTGAGCTGATACGATTAAAGTCATCGTGTGAAGAAAGAAACCGTGGGAAGGCGACGCCGGTGGATTGGAAACGGACTGCGGTGACACGTGGGCAGACGGAGCATCGCGGGCATCAAGGTTACCTCCCGGCCTCAGGCGGAACGGGCAGCAACGCGTCACGTAGAAATCGACGATCGTAACGATCAGATAAGTAATTCTAATTGTGAACAAATAGAAGGAAAATTAAATGAAACGCCAGTTCAGGATGCTCACTGTGTAGCGTTGAAAGTAATGATGTGCGTAGTAGCATATGAATGGCACGTAGTTTTCCAAAGGGTTGGAAGTTGCATAAGCGGGAATGATAATGTAATGGTGGGAAGGTTAGAGATGTACAGAATGAACCATAGAATTATGATCAAAGCAATGATGCAAGCTATGTTGGTAATGTAATGATGTCTTATTGTTCTTTTGTTCTAATAAATTCTGTTTATGAGATAGTAGGCCTTTGAATCCAGATACTGTAGATTAAAGTAACCCCCTTAAAGAACTCCTGTACCCACACATAAAAAAATTTTATGATATGTGTAACCGTGAGCCAGCAAAGGTAAGTACGGTCACATATTATTGGCGCCCGAAATTCAGGGACAGGGAAAGATTGGTAATTTGTAATTAGATTTGAACAAAATTCAATCCCCATAAGTGCACACTTTAATCAGCAGGTATCTGAATTAGTTGCATGACTGGAAAAGGCAGAAGACAGTGTAAATTTCTTGATAATGCCAGCATTCCAGTTTTAAATATTTCAAAGAGAGTTTAAGTGCATTAAATATATCAATATTCTCTAACATATTGCAGTGGAATCAGTGAAGTGTTGTTTGAAATAATTTTGTTGAAAATCAAAAGAAATGTTGTATGAGCATTAGTTACAATTCAGAAAATATTTTGATGAGTGTTAAGTGCCAGTTTCTGTATCAAGGTGTTGTTTGAAATAATTCATTTACAATTTAGAAGAGAATTTGATGAATGCTTAGTTTAATTTCATTTGCCAAGGTGTTGTGTGAAATAATTCATTTACAATTTAGAAGAAATTTTGATGAGTATTAAGTGCCAATTTCATATGCCAAGGTGTTGTGTAAATTAATTCCTTTGCAATCCAGAAAATATCTTGATAAGTATTAAGTGCCAATCTCTGTGTCAAGGTGTTGTTTGAAATAATTCATTTACAATTTAGAAAACATTTTGATGAACATTAAGTGCAAATCTCTGTGTCAAGGTGTCGTTTGAAATAATTCATTTACATTTAGAAAACATTTTGATGACTATTGAGTTTAAATAACAAATAGATGGGAATTTTAATTAATGTGTTTTAAGGTAGTGCAGATATTGGAATGTAGTTTTCTTTTTAAGATTGTTATAACGTGGCCAGTAAAAAGGCGCTGAATTCAGTGTAAATACCAGGGTAATTATTGTAAGGCATTCCTATGTGTATATCATCATACAATACAAGGATAATTTTTATGAAACAAGATCATAATGTATATGTGGCAATGAATAATATGTTAGGGCATAATTATTGGAAAGTGGTATTACAGTGAGTGTGGACATGAGTGTAATTATCAGGGTATAATTTTGTTGAAGAGTCCTTACAGTGTGTATCTAAATAAACACAGTGTGTTCGGGTATGATTTCTGAAGTAATATTACAGTAGGTGTATTCATTGAGTTCAATGAGCAATACATTAGGAACAAAATCCTTCATGTTAGAATATAAATTTGGGTTTTTAGGTGCTGCCCAGTGCATTTTGAAGCACTGATTGGACGTGCGTGTAAATGAATATTATGAAGTTATGAGCTATTTTGGAGACATAGTAGCATTAATTATTTGATGAACATTACAATTCAAGTAGTTGCAACTGAATAAGATTTATCGAGATTTTTTTATTTAGGTGGATGAAAAAAAAAAATAAGTTGCATTCAGTAATGTGCAGGAAGACTATCTGAGACTGATTCAATGATAATCTAATGAATATTTTGAATTCAGTTGAATTATGTCAATGTGAATTTTGTTACAGATGTCAGTGTAATTACATTTAATTATTTTGTGTGTATTTCTAGGTGTTTTGAGCTTGAGTGCATTTTGTTTGTGAATTGTTCCCAGGTGGATGACGGAGGTCAATAATTTGTTTGATGTGTGTTTTTTCTTGTATGTGTTTTTGATGAGTTATGTATAGGATCGTAATATATGCGGCATCACTCACATCTAATTCAAAGCAATTCAGATTGTGTTAGGGTCATTTTTGAGAGTAATTAGGATGCCGCTGGTGTGAAGTGAAGTAATTTGTAGTGTTCGGTGTATGCCTCTGTGAGCATTCTGAAGTTGGGCAATAGATTTTGGGTGGAATCAAGCGTGTAGGAGGGCGATTAGTCAGAAATAGGTGTAGTAGGGTGCAATTTGGGGGCATAATGGAAAAGCAAACGGGCACAATGATGGGAGAGGAAGAGGAGCGCGAGGACAGAGATCATTATGATGAGGATGATGGAGGTAAATGGGATGAGTCGTTACTAGAAGATTCGGATAGAGCCAGAATGGAGTTATCGGGGGCGAGTGCGTCGACACCAAATCTGGGAATAGTGAAGAGAAACGGAACAGAGGACTTACTGAGGCATGCTTCATCAAATCATGGCAGGACAAGAGAAGCTCGAAGAACGGGCACATAGAAGAATGGTTGAGGAACTAGAGAGACAGGAAGAAAGGGCACAAAGAAGAATGGTTGAGGAGCTAGAGAAGCAGGACGAACGGGCACAAGAAGAATGGTCGAGGAGCTAGAGAAGCAGGAAGAACGGGCCCAAAGGAGAATGGTTGAGGAGCAAAAGAAAATCATTGATGAACTGAAGGAACATAAACAAGAGCAAGTGAGACAAATACAAGAACAATACCAGGTTATAGTGGAGAAGTTCGAGTCATGGGAACAAAGAATAGACGGGCGAGTTCAAGAGATATGCAGTGAACTTAGTCGAAACATTACCACAAAGATGGAAGGACGGATTGAGGCACAGGATAAAGCCATCGAGTCACTGCATGTGCAAGTGAAGGGAGTTTCACAAGGGATGGAACGGAAGATAGAAAACTGCAAGAGGGAGTTGGCAGACACGAAGGTAGAATTGAAGGAGTCGGTGGCAGCCTGTAGAGAGGAAGTGCAGAAGGACGTTCGGAAATGTGAGGACGACATCGCGGAATTGCAAATAGAAGTTCAAGAATTAAAAGAGGTTAAGACGGCGCCAAATGTGGGAGGGGGCCCAGTTAATATAGCAATACCATCCTCATTAAAATTTTCGGGCGACGTAAAAGAGAATCCATACTCGTTCATGAGAGCTGTGGAGCGATACCTAGCGGTTAGTTGTCTCCCCGAGAAGAGTAAGACGCAGGTAATATACCAGATGCTGCAGGATAACGCGAGGACCTGGGCAGACACCATCACACCATTTCCAAATACTGTAACGGAGTTTAAGCAGATGTTTTTTCGAAGATATTGGAGCGAGGATATCCAGCTAAATTTTAAGATGGGTCTCATGAACAGTATGTACAAGCCATCAGGTGGGGGCGGAATGAGAGATTACGCGGCTAGGCGCATCATGAATTTCCGATCGTTATCGCCACCCATGAGCGATCAAGAAATCATGTGCATCCTAATCAGACAATTTCCAACAACTACCCAGAATTTGCTTAGGAGCGCGTGTCATACAGATTTAGAGAAGTTTCAAGACGCATTAGGGAGCTTCGATCTGACGTTTGCTAATGCACCGAAAAACAGAAATGAAGTGAATGTAAATGCAATGATGGTGAGGGGCGCTCAAGAGCAAGAGAGGGGAGGAAAGCAAAGCGCTAGAGTTTGGGGTGATCAGAGGGGTGGAGAAAACCAAAGAGGATATGATAGGCAGCAGGAGAGCGGAAGTCGAAGGAACGGCGAGCGGTCGAGACAACCTAATGGAGGAAACGGAGGAGAAGGTTCACGTGGTAACGAAATGAGACCAAATACCAGCGGGACGGGTTACAACCCAAATTTAAACGAAGGGAGTTCGTGTTGACGGGAGACCCCAACACGAACAATCACGGAGTAAGCAGCGAGGTTTCCATCAAGTCATTTCAAGTGGTCGATTACGAGGATGAGCCCTGGATCAAGAGAAAAAGCAGCCAGAAGATTCGTCGGAAATGTCCAACCGTCATGATATCATGCTTAGGTGAAGAAGTGGAAGCATTGGTTGACACAGGATGTGTGGCGAGCGCGATTTCGGAGGATTATTATGAGAGGTTAGTGGCGACGGGAAAACATGTGGCGGCATTACCGATGACGAGGTCGTATGTAATTGGGGCCACCCAGAAGAGGTCAAGCCCCATTACGAAACAAGTGATGTTAGAAGTATGTATTGGTGGGTATATGTACGAGATGGTTGCGCTGGTGGTGAGGCATTTGTTGTATCGGTTATATTGGGGATGGATTTCCTGGCGAACAATCGGGCTGTCATAAATCTCGAAAAGGGGCACATCATTGTAAACGAGACGAGATGTGGATTGATACAGGAGGCGAGGAGGACGAAGAATACAATATTAGCGCGGGAGTAATAAGTGGTGAAAGCGTGGAGGAGTGGATAGAGCAACAGGCTGACGGAGCTGAGATGTTGGATGATAGGGGTAAAATCGAGTTGAAGGAATTGCTATTAGAGAACAAGAAAATATTTATGAAAAACGGTGAACCTATTAAGGAGTACGAATTTAGGATACAATAACAGACTATACACCATTCAGGGAGAGGAACTATCCCATACCTGCAGCCTATCGAAAAGAAGTAGCGGAATTGATCAGAGAGATGACGGAAGAAGGGATCATAAAGAGGGCGTCCACATCTTACACCAGTCCGATAGTCATCGTTAAGAAGAAGGACGGAGGACTTCGGATTTGCTTAGACGCGAGAAGACTGAATGCTGTGACCTTGCCATACCGAGACGCTCCTCCGGAAGTGGAGGGAATTCTGAGAGGATTCGGAGGGTGCGAGGTGTTCTCGTGCACGGACTTCAGTAGGGCCTATTGGCAAATGAAAATCGCTGAGGAAGACCAACAGTACACGGGATTCATGGTGGAAGGAATATGCTACGTCTTCAGAAGAGTACCATTTGGTCTGCGAAACAGCGGGGCAGCACTGGTTCAGTGCATTGACAGGATAATAGGGGGTCGACTACAGGACAGAGTGACAGTTTACGTTGATGATGTTGTGATTAAATCCAAATCCATTTCCGAGCATCTTCGAGATTTACGAGAGTTGTTCGGCATACTGAAGGAAAACAATTTGGTGTTGAACATCAAGAAGTCGAGATGGGCTACGAGGACTATCCATTTTCTGGGGTACGAGATCACGACAGAGGGCATTGGTATGAAGCAGGACACGATTCGGGAGATACAACAAATTCCGGCGCCAAGAATGTCAGACAAGTTCGGCGGCTGATTGGCACTTGTAATTATTATGCTCGGTTCTGCCCTAACTTCGCTATGATAATGTCACCGTTTATAAGCTGTTGCAAAAAGGGAAGAGATGGAAGTGGGATGATTCCCATGAGGAGGCATTTAATGAAATCAAGGCCATGTTTTACAGGCATTGTGTGGTAGCACACCCTGACTTTAGCAAAACGTGCATACTACAAACTGACAGTAGCGACTTCGGAATGGGGGCCGTACTGTATCAGGAGGTGGAAGGAAGAAGGAAGAGAGAAAATCATCGCAATCATTAGTCGGGTGCTCCTCAAAGGCCCAGAGATTCGGTACACCACGACTGAAAAAGAAGCGGGGGCTATTGTATGGGCTATTACCAAATTAAGACCCTATTTGATGGGTAGGCACTTCATTGTGCGCACAGATCATAAGGCCCTGACGTTTTTGAACAGATGCCATACACAGAATGATCGATTGTATAGATGGACCTTGTATCTGCAGCAATTTTCATTTGATGTAGAACACTGTAAAGGGGAGTTAAACTACTTACCCGACCTACAAAGCAGGAAGACTCCCAAGGGAAACCGAGGCTTACGCTAACGAAAGGCAGTTTCAAGTGGCAGCGATAGACCTTGGAGTGACGGACGCGCCGCTAGTCGATGGGAAGACCTAATTGCGCTACAGGAACAAGATCCTGACATTAGTAGAGGTAAAGTCTTACAAAGAGGGGAGAATGTCACGGGAAGACCCGGATTACGAGGAAATGGAGGAGAAGCAAGATGAATGGAAGTTAATCCAGGGAGTGGTGACCAGAGAGTGACAAGAAACGCAGAAATATTTAGGTTTGTGGATACCTAAGAGTATCACGGAGCAATTGATTAAGCATGTTTCATACGTCCATGGCACATTTCGGAGCGGAGAAAATTACGACGGTGATACAAGAACTATGTTACTGGAGGGGAATGGCCCGGCAAATTAGAAAGGTCGTGAGTCAATGCAACTTATGTCAGAAGGCGAAGTACCCAAACAAGAGCTTTGCAGGACCCAGCAATCAATAATTCGCTTGGGAAAAAGGACATAGCAGCCGTGGATACTTACGGGAAACACTGCCGAAAACCAAGAAATGGAAAACAGCACATATTTGTAACTATTGGGACGTAATTTCGAAATTCGTCCAAATTTTTACCCTATTTTAAAGAGAACGAATGCTTCAAACCTTGTCTGAGGAAGTTAAAGATATTTTATGACGTAGCAGGACCATACCAAAGAATACTGTTCAGATCATGGACCATGTTTACCAGCCGACAGTGGCAGCAAACGTTGCAGGGACTTTTTTTTTTTTTAACAAACCAGATTTACAATCAATCCGACATCCACAATCAAATCGGTCGGAA
>JAHLJT010009436.1:250843516-250865112 GCA_031308135.1 Acheta domesticus | reverse complement strand
CAACATATGAGTTTCATCGCCATTTCGACACGCTATGCATTCCACAGATTTCTAATTGTGTTCAGGCGTTAGCTTCAAGCACTGTAGCACTTCAAGCACAAGTATTGTCGCTTCTAGGGATTTGTGGGAGCGTGTCTAATCTCATTCCACAGATTCTCCTACAAGGATAGATGGACAGACGCGGGCAGACTTGGAATAGCGTATTTGTCTTGAAGAGATCTCGGCATACTGCTGCAGACTGATCTGCGGAGAAGTTTGGTATGCGAAGAATACTGCCCTGCCGTAGAAACATTGCCCCTAAAAGGAACTGAAAAGGTGTAGCACTATTGCTGGATCAGTAATCTCCTGTCACGTGTCACCGAGCTCTGAATTGTTTGAAATGATTTCAGGCATCTCCCCTACAGGACAATATTTCTTAAGGACGAACTCTGATATTTTCTTCTCCTAATTGGAATCTCTTTTCTCTTTCGAAATACGTTTCGGCCGTGAAGGTGGAAACCTCATACAATTTAAAATCGGATATTAAGAGCTATTTTAAGAAAAATATGTTTAATGATGGGAGAAGAGTTCAAAATGAAACCAGTAGGAATAAGAGAAATGGAGAAACTTTTCCTCTTCTCGGTATGTACTCATTTCTCAAGTACTCTTTTTTACTTTCTCGTCTTACTGTATACGTACGCAGTGAAGATATCCGTAAAGTATTGTAATCATGCGCAGAAAATTGGCAATTTTTATAGAAAAATTCTTATTGTCGAGCCCATGTTGAAAACGGAATAAATTTTGTTCTATATGTAGTGTACAGTAGTCATGTGTTTCGTACAGAGCAATATGTGTCATTTGATACGTGACTTTAGATAAACAAGAGAAATTCTCTCAGCAATCAGAGGCTGAAGATTTTCCATTCCATGGGCTGTGGATTAAATATAAAATTTAATAAACGTTTTCCAGGAGTAATTGAAGAACAAAACAATTTCTCTTCTGTAACGCTAAATGCTAAGAGGGTCTGAGCGGATCCCAATACAAAAATTTATTTTTTGAAACTTAGATAATTTAAAAAAAACTGTTTCTTTATCACAAGTATATAAATATTTTGGCACACTAAAACATAACGAAAGACTAACGTTTTTTCATCCTATTTGATAAAAATGAATCCAGCTAGACCCCTCTTATAATTCGAAGTTAACTGCAAAGCGGAGCGGGTGAGAAGGTAAAATGCAATCGAGCGATTCCCTCGCCAGCACGCGTTGTGAAAATCACTTCCAGTTGCGAGCCGTTCTTTCGCCGACGGGAGTCTTTTGAAAATCATCCAGCGACTTTCCCCTCGGGCACAATAGCCGGCGCAGCGAAGTTCCCAGAAGTCCCGCGCCGGGCGCAAGTCTTCCAGTCCCGCTTCGCTCCGTACCGCGCCGCGCGCGCGTCGGTAGCCGGGGTTTCCCGCCCGCTCGCCGCGTCGCGCCGCTTCGCGCCGCCCGCGCTAAACGACCACAAAAAGCTCCTTCATGTACAAAAGGAGGAAAAAACAAAGGCCAGAGTTCGTCTCGGCCAGTGCACCGGGCGGGCGGCCGGCCGGCCGGCCCGCGATTCAGCTGTCAGGCGCCCGGCGCGGCGCGACGCGCCTCCGTGACGTCACCGTGGACCCTCTTCTGTCGACGCGGTGCCGTTCGATTTCCGCGGAAAGCCGCCCGGCGCACGGTGTGCCCAGATGGCAACATCGTGGCCGAAACCTTCGAAAATAAAAGTTGACTTTGAGAACTTCTGACCATCCTGCAAGAAAGAGGAATGTTTCCTACATCTGTTCTGAAAGTAGGAAGCCTAATCCCTGCCCTTGCTAGGCGTTGTGGAAGCTTGAAGTTGGAACACCCGGTCATTGCTGTTGTGGCGTCAGAGATAGTAGGCTGTGGTTTCTGATATTTATAAAAACTTACTCTAAATATTTTTCTATTTTTTCTATCATTGTTGCTAATTAATGTAGCGTAAATTTAATTTAAATTAGCGTAATTTTTGTTATATATAACACGTGAAATTTAAATAGAATTTTATCTTACTTAGTAATTATTCAATTAAAGGAAAATTGGCTGCGTGTCGCTGCAGATTCCTATTTCACGAAAAATATCGTAAGAGCCTATATCTCGTAGCGACAACCTGCATTACTGAAATGAAACGAAGCATTCCGTTCGGGATTTTGTATTATTATACACATATATTAATACAAATTGGTATATGTATTAGTATTAGTGTAATTAAATTAGCGACCTCGAAAACCCTTAGATAGAACTTGGTAATTGAATTGGATTCCATTTGAAGTTTTGGCCACGTCTTTGCCATCCGGTCGCACCGTGAGGCGGTGGGTTCCTCGTTTGTATGCGAAAGAGCGGCGTGGGTTGAGATCGCGGACAGCACAATGGCGTTGCTTGGGCCATTGCCGCCTAAATTGTTCTGCTCATTTCTCTCAAAGGTTTCTTGTGGATTTTATTTCTAGGTAGGGGGTCTCTTCGTCACCTCAAAGCTGCGGAAAAGAGACCGCGTGATAAGGTCAGTAAAATAACCCTGAAAAAAGGATGGTAGAACCTGCCATCAGGAGGGGAAAACGCGACATCCCCTAAACTATTTATAAACTAGTTAATAAAGCTAGGCAAGATCATCGCTTATTCGTTCCCTCCTGCTTCGGTCAACGATCAACATCAGAAACGAAATGACGCCTTCATATTTGATATTTCGCTCAACTTCCACTCAATAGATACAACCACATTGCATTCAATTGTTTTTAAGTTTTTTTCTAAGTTCGGAACGTGGAGATAGTAATTGATAGACGATAATTAGGACTTTTGGAGGAAGGCATTGATGTACGATAATAGATGATTTCATAATTTTGGACATCTCTCCCATGCACATTCCTTACAAATGTTACAAACACTATTAATGTAAACAAAAAACATAAATGTTTCTTCTAGCTTTAATTTTTTACTTTAAAATAATGAATTTTCACCAAAATAAAGTTTATAGTAAATTTGGCGTGCAGCACATGCATCTCCCGTCCAAATGAGGGGAGCAAAATTTTATTATTTTTTTTCTATATATAACTTCACTAGCCTTAAATTGCAAAGAAAAATTATCCATAATTTTGCGAACCCTCTCAATATTTTACGAATGTACAAAAGAAGATCATTTTAAAGAAGATTTACCCACTCTTTCGTTACCACGGCCCATCAGTAAAAGTTTTTCTATCGAATAATTGCCATTATCTGGCGCACAATTACAATACTCATAACAAAATAAGGCCAGAAAGTTAAATTATTGTTTTGTTATTAATACTTCAAAATGAGCGTGATTTTGCGGCCGACATTTCTACCTGATGAAGATAAGACAAACAGCGAATTACGCAAATAATCAGAGGTTACGTTTGAAGGCTTGAAATCTGGGTAAGTGCAAAAATAATGAATTTCACCAACACAATTTCCTGTGAACATAAATATTTTTCATCAACAGACTCAACTACTTTTCTTCCTTAGCATTATCTTTCACAATTGTGTTTTTGTTTTCTCGTTTTGTTTGAAGACGCATACGAGATAAGTGTCAATACTAAATAAAATACATCACTGACATTTTTAGTTGATGTTAGTTTTTTATTAATCATATCAAAGGAGCTTTTCACTCAGAAATGATTAAAGATAGCTGCTTGACTGTCCGGTGACTTCGGGTGCGTTTCCCTAATAGCCAAGCAGCTATTGACACCGGCCGCCGAAGCCTATGGTCTCAGGTTTAAAAATTGTTTTTATTTTTTTTTTTCAATTTGAATGTTGAATTTATTTTAGTACATAGGTCTTCCTTATTTTGATTTTACATTCTCACTACCGCTTACACAGTAGAGAGAAAGTTACGTAACGCTGCGCGAAAAAACGGTGATTTATCTGCAGAAAAAACTATAATTACAGGGCCCTGGTAACGAAAAAGTTGACAAGATAAATGTTGTCTCGCTTATTACGGCGCGCATAAGTATTGTATTTGGCGCGCGAGCATTAGGCAGCGCGCTCCGGCGGGAATCGGCGGCGGCAGCGGCAGCGGCAGCGGCATAGCCGTGGACACGGTCTGGCAGGCTCGAGGCGTGGAGCGAGTCCCGCCGGCCAGCATCGGCCCTTTATAGGGAGGCCGGCCGACACCCCAGGGGGCAGTCTGGAGAGAGCCCTGAGAGCGCCACGAGTAGCGGTACGCGCCGAGTCCGGAGAACCAGCCGCCAGATGCATGTCGTCGTGGGGTGACGATTACAGCCAGCATCAGCAGGAAGCGTCCAGGGGCGGACGTGTCACTAAGCAGGGCATTGGAGATTGCCCGGGATTAGCAATATGGCTGACTGCTTTTGTAACGAATGAATTAATAAATTATTGTTGAATTTGCGTGCGAGATTTATTTAATGGACATTACAATAAATACAGTTGCTAAATTTAAAAAAAAAATCCTCTAATACTTGATGTAGCCAGAATCCATGTTTTTGTGGGTCCTTGATACAGAAAAATAAAATGACGGCAAAACGTCTGTCCGTCTTGTGTCCATCAGTGAACAACGCTAGCGGATAAACCATTCAGTCGTTTGTCTCCAAACTTAATATTCCCCGATCGATCTGGCTGATGTCCTTGAATTTGAAACCGATATTTCAATTCTTTAGGGTTTCTTTACATGAAGACCTTATGACATTTTCAAAATAAAATATATGGGAAAGTAAAAAAATGGTTCCACTGTTTTTTGATTAAACCTTATTATTGCATAGTGTGAAGGGCCGTTTAAGAGAATGTAGCAGGTCTCAGGTTGAAAACTCAGATTTTTCTAAAATTGAAAAAGATTCAAACTTTTTTCTGCGTCTTCCTACAATTACAATTATGAAGATAAACGATTGTTCTTAAGGAATTTTTTTCATGAAAAACAGATCTTAAGATAATGTCATATTCAATTTGTTCAAAAACATGAACATTTTTGCAATACGTTTGTCAAATATAGGCAATTGTTTATTTTTCAAATATTTTTTCTTAAAACGGCACAACACTTTTTGATTAAATTGATTTATTTATTTAATTACCCACTACAGGACATTACTAGGAAAAATATACAAACATACAAATAATAAAAAAAACAGGTTTAAAATGAAATAAAACTAAATTACAGAAGTCCAATTATAAGAATACCTATTTTTGCAAAAATTAATAAAACATAACACTCCAGTTAGATAAACACAAAATTGAAAACATATCTTCAAAACAGTCATTACAAAAAAGGAACAAAACTGAGTATAAAAAATGACAAAATTACAAAAATGGAAAACGCATCTTCAAAATAATCGGAACATAATAGCGAGCAATACTTAACACAATAAATCCACATTCGGTGATCATTCAATATTTTATTTAAATTCTGTTTTATATTTTTAGCAAGAAAAACTAAAGTCTAAATCCCACACTCTACTGAATTCATTGAATTTTGAAGACATTCTCAGAGTGGTGAATATTTGTGCGATTATGTATTTGGTTATTTTTTAAATATAATAATTCTCGTCCTCTTTAAATTTGATACTCGGCATTAAATGACAATTGTTATAGTAATTCACTGTTATCTGATAGACCATTAACTATTTAAATAACCATTGTTCAGCAAAGACTCAGCAAAGAGGTTGCAAAACACATCATTTCACAAACTTGGCAGTATCCTGCCCAAGACCCATCCCCTACCCACATCTCCTAGTTCTCTTCCATCCTCTGGGACCCCTTTGGACCCAATTATCTTATCCCCTGAACCTAATCCGTGTATTACCTCTCCTACTATTCATTCCTCTACATCTGTCACCCCTCCTTCCTCACCTCTTGTCACTGCTGGGACACGATACTTCCTTCGACCACGCACTCGAGGTAAAAATGAAATAAATAAATAGCAACTACAGTCAGATGCAGCAGAAAAACATCCTTGTAGGTACATGCAAAAAATTCGAATATTGCATCATAATGTGCAATCTCTTTCAAATAAAATTGAATTTATCGAGGCAGCAATTACAATGTGATCTAAGACAAATAGATGTTTTTTGCTTTACAGAACATTGGTTGTCTCAAAATGATATAAACATACTCCAAATTCCTAGCTTTTACCTTGCAGGATCGTATTGTAGAGCGAGGGAATCAAATAAGGGCCCTGCTTACGGAGGTTCTTGTATTTACGGGTCAATCCATTTTAAGTGGTCCAATAGAGGTCGCTCGACCATCTCGAAAAAATTCATACTTTGTACATAAATTTCCATATATCTTGGCTGTTCAAAACCATCTTCAACTTTTTTTTATTGTACCTGGTTTACAAATGGCGGTAATTTTTGTTTCGCGCCGTGCGCCATTTTTCGCGTTTGCAGACATTTACTCTTTCCTACATTACTCAGCTCTAGATTGTTCTAGCATTCTAGAATAAAAAGCATTCGATTCAGCATACTCTGGCCTGTAAATCGAAATATTATTTACCTATTTTCTATGTTTTATTTTGGAAATATCTGCAACCAAATCTATGGAACGCGAATGAACGAAATTTGATTTTCAGAGAGTAATTTTGCAAAGAAGGAATAGAATCTATGCCTTAATTTTTCTGTGCATTTACACATAACAGTATACTTACTTTTTTTGTAAAATATCATTGGTATATAACGTACCCCTTAAATATTACATCCTCTTGAAATTGGATTTTTGTTTTTTTTCAATTGAATTGTAATATCTCTGTTGGGGGACCAGATACAAATATGAAAATTGCACACGTGCTAGACCGCTATCATACCAAACTTTCAGTAAAAATTACAACTTTTAGATTTAACTCGAAGGTATTTTAAAAAAATTGAAAACTTACGAAAAAAGGCTTCATTTCCCCATTGAGGGTACTTTGTGACAAGTAGTAATCACATTATTTTGACGCTATTTTGAACTAAAAATATGCATTGATTTAAAATAATTAAATTATACTTAATAATTAATATACATAAAAGTGGCCTAATATATAATTTTCAATATTACGTATACTTTAAAACAAACTTACAAGCAGAATGACAAATTGAAAACGCAAAAACATTAACAAAACGCTGAACTTATTTATTTATTGTATTTTATAAATAATTTTTGTTTTTAAGATGCTCATCTTTCAAAATCAAGATAACATGTTTTCAATTACGGACGTAGATATCAAATTGTAAGTTTGTTTTCACACATTGATTCAGATAACCCCGTTTCCGTTAGAAATATAAGATCATAATTGTGGCCAAGAATACTAATGTTAAAGTTATTTACCTTTGTTCTGAGTCCACGAACATTTTGGTAATAAATTAAAATATTATTTTCTATTATATGCATGTTCCTTTAATTTAGTTATTGCCTCAACATTGTTTAAAATATGAACAGACTGATCACCTTCACGTATCTTGAGTTCGATATTTCCCGCATTATCAACCCACAGGAAGGCATAATCTCGTTCACTCTTTAATCTTCTAGCTTGAGATAAAACTAATTTACGAAGAGGAGTAAGACTTTGGTTGATGTAAATGATATCGTTATTTGATCCGCCTAGATGACTCGTGTTGAAATTTCTTTTTCACTTTTCTTCTTTGGAAAAACGTTGTCCTTGCCAATTCTTCTAACAAATCTTACAATTATTCCCCCTGTAGTAGAATGTGGTAGTTTTTTTCATACGATGACACGTATCAATCATTTCATCTTTCACTTCAACGTTTAGAGCACGGCCAATGTCTTTAACAATTTCAACTGGATTCTCGTTTGTAGTTTCCGGAACTCCGTATATTTCTAACGTATTTCTTCTCTCGTATTGGTTTAGGTCATCTAGCTGTCCTACTGCTTCCTGTAACTTGTTTTTTAAAATGAGTTTTCAGACTTTAAGTGTTCAATTTCTTTCAGACATTTGCTTAAACGATCTGATTGTTGTCTAATCAGAGCGCTATTGTCGTCCAGCTTTTCATGAATCAAATTTAATGACTTGCTCACATCTTTTTCGGTTTCATGGTGACCATTTTTTGAAGTTAGTAAGATCGCCTTTGATGCTTAAAACAAACTTGTACAGATCCGCTACAGATGGAGTGTCCATTGCCTTTGCGTTTCCAGTGCAGTTATCACAACACTTTAGGTACACTTTAGATAGCGTGCAAGTCGCTTAAGAGAATGGTGCTAGTCTCATGTTCGTTGAAATGTTTGATTTCTCGAAAATTGAAAAAATTAAGAAGATTTGGCGTCTTCCTACAATTACAATTGCGAAGATACATTTATTTTTCTTAATGAAATGTGTTTATCAAAAACAGGTCTTCAAAGAAGGTCATTTTAAATTGTTTTCGAAATATGAGTATTTTTTGTATAATTTGGGGACAAACGTAATCGCCCGCTCCGAATTTACTGCGCTTCTTGAACGTAATTCCAAGCAGTTGAATGCTTCGTAAGATAGAATCTGTGCACTATTTCATATCTCTTTGTTTTATATATTCGACCTTTTGTAATACATTTACACATGTATATTTTAGAAATTATTTAAATCTATTTGAAATATATGAAATAAAACTTGCTTGCCTTCAGGGAATATCAGATTGGAAAACAACAATTGTTGGGATATGATGTAGGTGCATGAAAAGCTGTTATATTTGTCCTATTTGGGTTGATATTAACTATTATTATATTAACTAATTGAAACTAAATATTTTGCAAATATATAGTTTTTTTTACCAAATGTACGATTTTTTATGAGTTATTCAAAAATGAATTACTGATATGTGTCAATTCGGAGAGAAATTATTGTATAATAGTATTACATAACTTTTACTAAACGAAGCGAGAAAGTACGTTTTAGTACGACTAGTTTGAAAAAGCAGTGTTTGTTGGCCATCTCCTTTGTCAGTAAACAAATTGTTCTGTCGTGGTAAATCGATATCCATTGTTTTGATGGTAATATCCTTTTTGAGAACAATGTATTTTCCTCACGCATTCGAGTACGTTGACCGTTTTTGTTTCGAGGACACTGAATGCGTAATTTAAACTCTTATCAAACACCCTCAGAAAATATTATATTTTGCTGTGCTCTATGCGAATAAGCTAAGTAATATCCGTATGCTAGAACCGTGTTGACATCAAAGAGATTTTTCGTGTTGCATGTACTATTAGTTTGGTAAGATCTCTGAGACTTTTTAATTCACTGTTTCATTAATAGTTGATGTGAGGTGTCCTTTCACTTCTACGTATTTTCCTTTCATCACAAACTTGCCCTCTTCTGTTTCGTTTTTTTCTAGAGTCATTTAACTAAACTGTTTTAAAACTTTTGTTGAAAATACATAATCACAGCCACATAAAAAAAGTACGATTACAATACGTTTTTGATAACATTTTCTAAGTTCGATTTAAGGATACAATTCTTCTTCCTTGATGCACACGTTTCGATATTGTAAGGATTGGTTCTCCACGTACAATACCTCACCATGACAAGTCTTCTTGCATGGTTTTAGGGAATCGTGGTTGTTGTGCTCTGATTTCCATTGGGCCTGATCTCTATTGGAGATGAATGCAGCGCTTGCGAGCAACGCTTCTACACCAAGACAGGCGTTCTGTGTGGATGAATTTCCCTAGAATGTCGCAGGAAATTGGTGGAAGCTGTTGAGAATAATGCCCTTCCAAACCGTACTGTCGCAAGATAGCCAAGAGAGTTTACGCAAGACGCGAAGCAGCGTGTGAACAGCCAGTGGCGTGACTTCAGTTGGTGTCACCTGGGGCGAAGCTAATGGTGTCACCCCCCATAAATTAAGTATAAAAATATCTATTGCTGCATTGATTGTACGTACATTATTTTATTAAAAATACAAACATATTTGCACATGATAATTATTTATTATATATTAACAGAATTCTATGCAATTAAGAATAATTTCAATATAATTGCAATCAAATAATAACCCATGCTTATGATTTAAATATATACTTATTCTATTAATGTAAGTAATTTTTAACTAAACCATAAATATTATATAATTCCAACAATAAAATGTTCAAAACTACTAAAACTAAGAAAACTAACTATTAATATATAAAATTTTTAAGTAAATGATTTAAATAATATAATTCCAACCATAAAATAATTTAATTGGTGTCACCCCTAGAAGGGTGTCACCCGAGGCGCACCGCCCCCCTGCCCCCCCCCCCTAGTTACACCACTGTACAGGGCGCTCTGCGAGAGTGAGTTTCTCGATACCACTTTCGCCCTTGACTCCAGTAGCGTCCGTCGTGTGCCTCCCTTCAGCAGGGGATCGATCAGCGCACGCTCCTGATTGGCCCACTATCTCGCAGACCGCCTCGTGCATTTCTGCTCATAGGTTGCTTTAGGGCTTTGCAACTCTCCATCAAAGCTGGAAGCTACTGAAGGAGGCGCTAGTGTCGCCAGGTACAGCTGCAGGTTAGGCTCGCCAACTTCCGCACATCCAAATTGGCTGATATCTGATAAATGCGAAGAGAGTCTTCTAAATGTTGAATTATTCGTAATATATACATCTCACAAACCGCGAACATCGATGCTAGCTTTTGTAACGTGACGTGTCTGCTTGCGTGTATGCGTAAACCTGCGCAGCAGCCACGCACGTTTGAAGTATCGTTGGCAGCAGTTCATGTTTTAGTTTCCTGTAAGAAGGTGCTGCAAGAGAGGGCACCACTGTCTCCACCACGTTATATGGGAATTAAAAGTCCCTGGATTGCTAAGCACCCTCTGCTGGCTATCTCGCGTCTGTCCGGTATGGACGGGCTTTATTCCCAACAGCTTCCACCAATTTCTTATGATATTCTAGGGCATTTCTTCCACGGAGAACGGCTTACCTTGGAGCATGAGCGCTACTTGAAAGGGCTACATTCTTCTCGCATGGCGGTAGTTGCACAACTTATTTAGCATTGCTCTCCGTGCTCATAGACACACCCAAAGAACCATCTGTTGTTGTGAACACACAACTTGTACTACTTTTCTTTCACGCGACAATTAAATTTTTATCCAGCAATATGTCTTTGATAGAAAAGTTATGACTTCTTCTCCAACCCTCGTAGTTACCTGCATTGCTACGCACATCAAATATATATATTCTAACGTTTTATTTCATTTCTTTAATTTAGACTCACATAGGTCAATAATTTATTATCATTGCTTTTTTCAAAAATTTAGAAACTATTCTTTACAATATCTGTAAATAAAGTCCACACATATAGTTTCTGTAAAATTATTTCACATTTGACAGTATTTTGTTTATTTATTTTCATTTCTGGCGAACTGGAAATACATTTACTCAAGAGAAATATTGGGGAATAATCAAAAAAGGGAGCTGACTTAGTTTCGCGTCGATTCCAGTTGTTTTGCCCCGAGTATTCAGAATTGCGCCATTGTTTGTCATTGACCTGGTCTGCGTCCACGCTGTCCTTTAGCAAGTCAATGTAGCGAATTACTTTGCATCGCGTTACACGCTCGCAAATAGCTTGAAAACTGCACTGGAACCCAGAGACTCGAAAGAATGGACCTTCGTCCTAGGTCATTATCGTTTTTTAACGTTGAAGTTTCATTATCTTGAAATCAAACTCGGTTAATGGCTTCTGAACTGTACACTAATAATTTATTTATTTCTTCTCATAACAATTTGACAATTAAAAAAGTCGCCGTTGTATAAACAAATAATAACGAAGATGATTGGATGAGAGATGTTTCATCTGTAATACTAGCTGAAGCAATCCGGCAGTTTCCAGGTATGTTTTCACCCATTCCTACTCCGCCCTACCTATTATTAACTTATGAATGTAAAGTTATTGCACACAATTTTGTAATAAAAGTATTTAATAGAAATATGAGTCGGTGTTTTTTTTTGGCTAACATAGGTGGATCATGTTAGGTTGAGAAGTGATTTTTTAGGGAATGATGACTGATTTTTATCTTAGTACAAAGACTTATAATAACTACTTAAATTTCCGAATGTTCTCCAATTGCAATATGTTTGAAATCTAGTACATTGCCCTTGGAGTACAAGTCTTTCATTTCCTGTACTTCTTTTACTCTCATGCATTTCTCGTATCATAAATCAATCCTTTCATACGCGAGACACACGGCCAGCAATCTCTTGCGTTGGTATCCATGAGAGCAAATGGGGGACGTAGAAGGACTGCGGGGGCAGGAAAGGAAATGTCTTCTCTCGACAGCAAAGAACTCACCCTGCATTCTTCGTGTCCAGTAGCAGAAACAACGGGGAAATCCGGCATGTCATCGCTACGACGGTTTTGCCTTTCATGGACTAGGCAGCGTGCACCTTGTCTAAGGATTGGCCTCTCTAGAAGTTGAGGGCTCCATTACCTTCCCATCGAATCTTACCACTTCTATATTGTTAACACAATTCAAAATAAATAAAATTTTCAAACTGAACACGACTGTGAAACGGAATGTCAAATTTAGATGGCCAGAAATGTAAGATAATGTGTATGAAAAACATAGTCGGTTGAATTCCATGGAAATGTTCACCCGAAACTAGAGGCATTCAGCGGTTTAATAATTAAACACGTTTGCTCACAACTCTAGAAAAACAAACTGTATGTTATTGAATTTCGATGTATTTCAGTCGTGTTATTATTGCAATGATGCTTTGCAGGTTTGTTTGTTTTTAAAAAAATAGAAGACCGAAGAAAATGATGTCTCGTTCTTTTTCATGTGCAAGCAATTCATGACTGCGAGTCACATCTACCTGACCTCAGCCATGAGTCCTAGCAAGATAGAAATATTCCTTGGTTTTCCTGCCACCGGGCACTAGAGATCTGCAGCTCTTGAGGAATGAAAATATGTACTACAAGTAGAATTGAGAATCTAAGAAAGAAAAGCAGTTTGATTTATGTTACTGGCAAGACAAGTATATTGTAAGAATGGCATCTGTATTACGCTGTAATAAAAGCTCATTGAAGCTTGTAATGCTTTTACATCGTGAAAACGAGTGTCGATACGATACATTCAATAAATGGAAATTTTTCAGCACTTCGGAAAGCTGTATGATGTTTTGGAGAATTGAGATGAAATTGCGACTTTCTTAAGTATTGTTAAGTACTCTTATAATGACGACTTTCTTAAATACTGTAAAGTGTTGCCGCTACTTAAGTACATGGTTCGTTTGAAAACCACATTAATTATTTGCATTATTTCTTTTGGAATATTTTGTAGAGCGGTACTTGCGAGTCAATAATCATCTATTATATGTGACTTGAAACACCCATAAATGTTTTGTATCATAGCTCTGAGCATGTGATGAATGTTATGAATAAGATTTTAAAACATGGAGGTGACTTCGGTATTTTACTGACTACTTGAAATTTTGTAATTAATTTTGCAAATTAATTGAAAAAATAATTTTCCCGAAACGCTTAGATCTCACAAGCCATTTTGAGAATGAAGGTCGTGATTGTTCCCTTCTAGACAAAAAATGTATCATCACATTTCCAGAAATGTCCGGTTTAATTTAAAATCCTTATTAACTTAGTAAATGATAAATATCGCTCTTCATTCGAACATACGCTTTCATCAATGGGTGCATGAGAATCAGCGGATGCAATGCTTACTAGTCTGATGACCCTCGTTTGGAAGCTGTATAGTTAGCGTCCCTCGTCTATAGCGCGTCCAAGCATTTGATTGCAGTACAGAGCTTATGGAGAACAGCCTTGTCACTTTTCAGCAGGGCTTACAAGCAACACTTGCCGTGCTGGATACTCAGATTGACATAAAATTTTGCCAGCTTGTTCAGCAACATTCAAAATCCATAAATATTGATTTTTGAAGAAAGAAGCATCACAAGTAGTGGTTTTGCCACAATTAGTATTCGGACCTTTGATGACCTGCAGCCTGTCGAAGTGCGGAATTCGCCGCGCCCCGCCGCTGTCGTCAGGGTCTGAGTTGCCTGGGAGGGCATGTAGTGAGTTAAACCCGGTGTTTACACAGGTTCGGAAAGACAAGAAGGTCGAACACATACGTGGAATAATACAAATACAATTATTGCAAAGATATGAGCCTCTGAAAATGTTATCTCGATGTGGGACAAATAAATACATTTCATTTTGCTTAGAAACAAAATTTTCACAATGATGGGTTCTAATAAAAAACTTCAAAAACAATGACATCGAGGGCACCATATGTAAGTTTTATTTTCATGTTTCTTAAAAATAGCATTGGTTTACGATATACTAACGACTTCGGTAAAATTATTAAGAATGCATGTAACTGTGCCGTTGAAACTAAAAAGAGACCAACGGATATGAACTATGCCATGAGTCGTGAAAGAACGAACACGCTATAAAATCTGACATCGATTGATAAACGTTTTTGGCACTTCCGATATAACTTTGTTCGTTGCAGGAAGCGCGGAGGTCATGAAAGATCTTGATGCAAAACGTCTCTAATACACTATTTCTAATACTCTCTAACACTTCAAAATTTGAATAGTATGTGGGTTTTGCTTGGTGTTCTTCCAGCTGGCGAAATGTTGAGAATGTTTGCTGCACTCTCTTCCAATACAGGTTGTCCCACGAAAGGGGAGCTGTCTTCCCTCGGACGAAACACGACAACTCAGGGTTTCGCCAGTCTGTGAATGTGAAGGTCACAGAGGCCAAAGTTATTTTTCCTACTGTTTATTCAAAAACAAGATGAAATTTCGGCAGGGGGTCTCACTCTTTCTTCAGTTACGTACCACTTACAAGCCTGGAGAAAATTAGAATACCACTTGAACGAAAATAATTTCAAAACATTTTAAATAGATGGCTTAATATTAGAAATTAAAGATTTTTGATAAAAAAAGATTTATTATTACTAGAATTATTATTTAAAAAACAGACCGTTAAATGAGAGTTAAAACTGAAATATCAATAGCAAAACAAGTCCAAATCCAGTTGGAACAGATTGCTTATTCATCACATACTGACCAAGCTTGAATTGTTTTGCGCGAATGACATCGATATCAAAGTCAATATTGATAATTTTAAATCTCAAGTCATTTTAAACGTCCAATTTATCCACCTTTTTATGTAAAATAAAGGGAAAATATCAATTCACAAAGGTGAGATGACATGGATGGTATCAGAAACTGCAAGGTATTTTGCGGACAATGCGTACTATTCTTTTCGAACACCCAGCTAATAATTCGTCTCATATTTGCATTTGAAAGCACATTTCACGACAGCTACTGGTTGAATGTCTTTGGCGTTAATATTATTAACAGTAAAATTTCTAATTCATTTTTAAAGATGTTTACATGTATTTCACGGCTTTTTGAATAAGTGAAATTCAAAAATAAATACTCTATTTTTCTTTTCACATCGCCTGTTGAGAATTGCTGAGAAGTATTCAAAATCACTAAACGACATGAGATGTTCTTTCGGAGCGCACGAAATATTGTTTTTATTACCGTCCAACTCAAGAACCATGTTCATACAGAGATATGGTTGGTCTCATATCAAAATTTGGACTTCCCTTGTCATTTCATCCGCTGGGTGTTTGTGCTTTTCTGCAATAATAAAAAAGTTTCTCGCATAGTGAAAATTTAAGGACGTCAAAATGTAGAAGTAAGCACTTGGCTATCATTTATGATTAATTTCATGGAAGTTAAACCATCAAACTAAATTACAAAATAACCACCACATTCATAAGAGTTCTGGGAATTACTCGTAAAAAACTCAATTGTCTAAGATCAACACAATTGAAGCTATCGTTGAATGAACATGTTAAGTATTTGCGCGTGAAACAGGATGGACGAGCCGAATAACCCCGAGCCTCCTGAATCGGCAACACAGCTTGCGGTAGAAAGAGAGAGTCTTATGTACAATTGTATTGGATAGAAAGAGAGGGCAATACTCCATAAGACGCCATACTGCAATCAAATGTTTGGATGCACAATAGATGTTATCACGCGTTAGTGAAAGACTAAAAAAGAAATTAAGCAAAACTTCCTATTATCTATCTATTTATATCTTATCGATACAAATGGAGAACAAATAAGGATAAGAAAAGGAAATAGATTTCTCTGGCTGATCTATTGGTGTCGCCTCTATGAACACAAGGATAATTACTTCAAGCTTCGAATAGCGGAAAGTTGTAAGTTAAATTGTAGTAGGGTGTATGTAAATTATGTCCCCCATTTGTAGATGTTACGGCATACAAACAAGGGACGAACTGTTGCCTTTGACACACTGTTGACGAGCTAGTTTATCTCGCTTCTTGTGAATACAGAATTGAAATGCAAATGCACCAAACATTATTCGTTGCTTTAAATTGATCTATCCTTACAATAGACATGTCTCTTGAAAGCACCTCTTCGTACTACTGCCGTATTGCCTGGATGTTGACAAGATTCTACCAGATACCATTAACCTATTTGTTTTACACAGTCTATTGACTACCTAGTAGCTGTTTATTGCAATTCATGATGGGTGGTTGAGCAATTTTTATTATTATTTGGAAACATCCTGTTGAAAATAGTTTCCTATTGTTGGAATGTGTTCGACTGCAGCATCGGAAAGTCGGTGAAGAAGAATATTTAATAAATTGCATGTCTGATCATCCCACTGGACTAGTAATAGCAACCGTTTCGAAAGCACTGCATCAATGCTGAAGGAGTGTAGAAGGAAACGTGATGATACATTGATTGATTGTTAATAATTACGGCCGCGTGAAAGGCTGAGGTCATTAATTCCATAAGTGTAGTGCATGTTTTTTCATCGGGAGGAGGTGGTGGTTCCCTTGCTGGATAGCGAGATCGGGCACCGACCTACCGTCGACTAGCGAGGTTTCCCCCCCAGGTATCTTCCACCAGCGGGGCACCGCCCTAGCCGGGACAAGCTCTAAGCCCCCGACCGGTCTCCCGGCATATGTGGTAGTGTAGTACATGTTAGTGTGTGTGTGTGTGTGTGTGTGTAAGGATTGAGGATAGGGCAAGGATGAGGAAGGAAAGATCGTGCGCGGTCCATGACCGTTTTTTTATGGTACTGCTCCGGCGTTCGCCTGGTGTTGATCGGAGAAAACGACAGAAAATTACCGATCAGAACAGCCGGCCGCTAGAGTTCCTCCAGACAGCGACTGAATTCGACCTAGCTGACAAGCTAGTGTCAAGCTCCTTCAGCAGAAAGTCTAATAGCAAAAATTGAAGAATTGAACTGGATTAAATCATTTTATAATTCACTAAATTATTCAAAAAGCTAAAATATTACAAATTTTATACAATACAACTCGCTAGAACTACATTTTAAGCATTTTAAATACGTTGAAATAGGATAAAATTGTACGTTGATTTTATAAAACAAACAACAGAGAAGTCTTATATATATATATATATATATATATATATATATATATATATTGTGACGTACCGACTGCTCGGGGTCAATCGTGACTTACCCGTGAAGTGGCACGGTACAATAAATTTGTTTGTTTCAGGCAGGGCTCGGGATCTTTTTCGCGAATGTGGACCCTGGGATGTTCGGGGTACAATAAATACATACAGTTTATTATACAACGACAGTTTGATGTTTATTCATCTAATATCACTATTACACTTTCGAACACTGATCACCTATGCAATGATTACTATGTTTTGGTACCAAAACTTAATACCTTCAATGCTAGCATCATACCTGTTACCACCTGGGTCACGTCGCTTCGTTGGGGCCCGGCGCCGATGGTGGCGGCGGCTTCGGCTCCCGTCGCGTGGTCCCGGAGCCGTTCGGCCCCAGCCGGAGATGAGTAGGCAAGTGTTCGCCCCTCACGCTGCTCCACGCGTATATTCTACACTAGTGCATCTAATTAACTTATGCTTGTCCTGACAGTCTGAACTCCAGATTTGGGTTGTAACTGATTATGCTAAACACGTTACACTATATTACTCTCTGAATCACCGGTGAAATATCGGTAACCTATACCCACGTGTTCTTGTTCTCCTCGCGCGTCATCATACAGTTTCATTATGGAAAGTTCCTATACACTGAAAACCCGTCAGACCTGCTTGATCGGTCTCACAAATGATCACTGGTTCAGTCACTGTCTTGTGCACTACACATTCTATCTTTCCCCAAAACCTACGTTCGCGATGCATGTGCTCACGCTACAGGCGGGTTTCACACTCTTCGGTTTATCATACACTCTATCTGTGACTTCCCAATGCTGTTCGGTCTGCATCCACACTTCTTTAACGGTCCGAAATGTAATACTATGCAAGTCTATTAAGTTATTCAGCACTTAGGGGTACTTTTCCCCAAATTAACTCGCACCGCTCGCGCACCACCTCCGTCCGCTAGCGTGGCTTCCGCTCGTCTCCCCTTCTCAACCGACTTCTCGCTGTCCTCCCCTCGTGCCTCGCGCTCCACGTGACGCCCCCCTTCCCCTCCGTGTTGCCATGCTGCCTAGTTATGCTCGCGCCGTTTGTATGTTCTCTGGTTGTTTAAGTTGAAATGTATCGCGTTTCTATTTAGAGGCGCGGTGCGTTTTCAATATATATATATTATATATATATATATATATATATATATATATATAATTGTCACATAATATTGCAATTTTTTACCATAAGAAACAATGAAATCGCACATTAGATAATATACAATACTTGTATACAATAATACGAAAGAAGTAAAGAATCATATGTTGAAACACAAACTGTACACATGAAAGGTACCAATGGAAAGAGTAAACTATACAGATTAAATTTATGAAATAGCTGGGACTTTGAATATCATGAGTCACACGCACAGGACAAGCGAAAACGCTGCACTGAAATGAATGAATCCAAGCGGTGCCACCACGGACGAGTTGATACATATTCAGATAAGCATTCCTGTACTCGGAGAATTTCTAGTGAAATCTGTACCTTTGCCATGTAGTGAACATCACTCTACTGAAATAAATAACAAATTACACGTTCTGGTCAAGTTGAAAATTTGACTTTCTGCCCCGTAGATGGCCAAATTACACACTGTGCGCCGTCGGGACTCGAAACTGGACCTCCCTATCAGAGGCGCTGCAGTGACATCCGTTGAAGCACTGAGACACCTCTCCCGGTGTAGAAGGGAAACGAGGAAGCAGCAGGAAGAGAGAGTAGAGAGGCAATGAAATCCGGCGAATGGCATGACGCCGGCGGAAAGGTTCAAATCGTCCGGTGGAACGCATCCCGTCTATTGATAGCCCCTGGGCCGCGAGCGCGCCTTGCAGCAGTGCTGACCAAGTGGTTCTCCATCCAGCTGCCGCCGGCCTTAGCTCGCAGCTATACTTTGGTTTTCCTTTCTTGGCGCGTGGGGGGAGGTGTCATCATAATGCAATATCTCATGCTATTTTGCGTCGTTCTCGGTTGTGCCACTAGGAGTCGCATGATCGCGACTGTATCGAGCAGTGCTGGCGATTATGCGATTCCTGCCGGCCACAACGGAGAACGACGCGAAAAACCGTGAGATATTCCATTTTGATGACACACCCCCACGCGCCAAGAACGAAAAACCGAAGTATAGCATTGCCGCTCACTCCGCAACAACCTTGTCCTGGAGATCCTGGGGCTTCCAGCCCCGATGGAGGCGGAGTTTCTGCAATAGCTAGGTCGAATTCAGGCGCTGTTTCTTACGGGTCGCGTCTCCGATCGGCAGTGTTTCATGATTGTCCCAATCAATTCCAGACGATTGACAATACCATAACAAACAAGCCATGTACCACGCGCAATAATTCCTTCCTCATCCGTGCCCTTTCTCCTTACCCACACAACATGCACAACCCTACCACTCACATCAGGAGAGCAGTGGGAGCTTAAAGGTTGTTCCAGTTGAGGCGATGCCCCTCCCCGCTAGGGATAAATATCTGGAGAGGAAGGTCGGCGCCGCATCTCACCATTTAGTGTGGGAAGAATAACTCATCCCCCGGATAAAAAAATAATTCACGAACGGTACTAATGACAGTAGCAGTTGACATTTATAGATGTTCTATGCTGTTTTGGCACCCGCAGAACTCTGCTGAGTGCTAGCCTCTATCCTCACCCTCATCATGTGTACAAGTTCACCTTCTGACCAATATCCGGATCTCGCTGGAACGCAGGTAGCCCTCACGGCAACCTCCCCATACAATGCCTGGGTCTAGGACTACCTGCTAGCTCAGAGCTACTAGCTATCCGGGTGGTACCGGAGTCAATGTTGCCTGTATGACAACGCGCCACTCACATGCGCCGCGGGACACCAAGCCCCTCCGCTACCCCCGAGTATTGGCCACTACCACGACGAAGCCAAAGAGCCCAACTGGGGGCCACCTGAACTAAGGTCCAGGCGGCTCGGGGCTCCCATCCCATCTCCCCACTGCCTGCACCTTCAGCAGTAACCAGACCGTAACCAAGGCAACCTGACGGTAGGTAATTTTCTGCCGGACTTCTATATGTGGATTCCAGTGTACCCAAGAGGTATCCTTCACCAATCCTGCCTTAAGGAGTTCGCACCACGCCAGGGGTCGGACTGGTGGGTTGCCGGGTTGAACCGACAACCAGGAGCTTAGCATCGCCTGCTCACCGCCCACACGCAAGGTTAACGGACCTGAGTGAGGCCACGAGACTTAGGGTTCGTCTACGATTCTTCACCAGGGACCGTGCCCCGTGCTAAGTCATCACGTTCCCCTGTTGACAGCAGTTGTGTAGCAGTTGATGTCAGTGGGGAAACCAATCAATTCTAGAGGATGTAGGGGATGTAGGATGCCGGGAAACATCATCATGTAGATGACGTCGCTGGCCATTCCGTGAATCAGCGCCACACGCCGCTTCGTTCTGCCTGATGAACGGGCATGTATTTTACTGGAGAAAGTACTGAAAAAAAATAACAACAATTGAACAGCTAACTTTACATTTGGACCGTGAACCTCAGCGCGTTTCATCGAGGCTACTTGGTCCATTATTTGGGACTATTCCTTTCGGAGAAACGTGAACATTCAATCTACCTGGCGTCAACTATGAGAATATGGTTCGGCGGAGATGGAGAAATGGAAGAAAAAGTTGATCCATAATACCGGATATATCGCGTTCTCCAAGGAGTCAAAATGGGAAACAATACGACAAAAAAAGGCGATAATGCATTCTCGTTACTAGCGGTTCATGTGTAGATTATGTGTAGATATCAGATAGCAGATTCTAACAGTTGTTCGATCACAGACGTATGACAACGTACACTCGTTGTGGCGCTGCATTAACAAGCCGATGAAAAAATTGGAACATCTATCGATTCCCACAATCGTTCAGTCGTTACAAACCTTGTCCCATTACTACAAAATTGATAGTAGCGACACGATAGGGTTTTTCTATAGTTTTTTTTCATGGTGCCTGCACCTAAAAATGACGTTGTGAAAACCAGAGTTATGCCTCTTCGGATTTACGCCGAAATACCGGGATTATCGAAGTATTCTGTATACGATACCTTGAGATTCAATCTCGTTTGAACGTTTACTGGCATTATGTGACAAAATTCTCTAGTTCAAACTTCTGAAGAGGGACATTTATAGAGGTTAATAAATTCCTTGAGAACCTTAGGTTTCAGCAATTAATTTCTCCAGAA